>PVLD010014738.1:0-15086 GCA_004027595.1 Dinomys branickii | reverse complement strand
TAAAAAAAAAAAGAAAACAGTCATCAGCAAAAAAGAAAAAAAAAAGTGAATGATGAATAATAACTGAGGAAAGGCGCATTGATCTGCCCTTAGCACCCAACAAGGTCCACCCTAGCCAGGTGACAGGCGCAGACGCCTATTTAAGACAGGAAAAGGGGAATGGCGGCCTCAGTGAAAGCAGACTACTCCCCAGAAAACTCCTGTGGTAACGAGGGAAATCAGTACCACAGCTGTGCCGTGACACTTATTTTGCTAAAGAGAAAACCACATATTTTTACTCTCTCCTCAATAATTATCTCAAAATGTGAAAAAGTGTAAGGCTCAGGATACCTTTAGAATAAATGCATGTTCTGATCAGAGGAGCCAGTTGAGAACCAATACCACATGCAAAACTCAAATGGCTATAAAGAAAGTATCAGCACAGGAGAGATAATTTAAGAATTCTCCCTAAGTAAGGCACAGAGGTAGTGATAATTTTAAATAGCATTGCAACACAAAAATGAAACTGTTCATATTTTAAAACCCATAGTGGCAATTATCAGCATTAATAATTTCTTAATTAATAATTTCTTAATAATTCATTAATGTAAATTTTCAAAGAATGGAGAATAGAGAAGTATGAAACCATATCAGTGACTATAGAACTGGTGAATTCCTACCCTGTCTAGTGAAGCTATGTCTTGTTTCTAATGTTCTTTTAAATTAGTATTTTCTTAGTACCTTTGATGATTTACTCAATCTTCTATTCTTACATCTGGTAGTCTGAGCAACTTCATTGAAGATAACAATATGTAATATAACAACCACGGTTAATCCCTATCATTTGGTTTGAATCCCCGCATCATTTTAATGTCCTCACTTTGTTTTGTTTGTATTTTGCTATTGTTCTTTTTGTTGTATTACTTTCTTTAAAATAAAAAAAGAAATAAAATGAAAAAATGAGGCATAATCTAATGAACATGTATATGAAGAAGAGAGAATTTACATTGCATAAGAAATATTTAACTTAGTTATATTTAGACTTGTATCTATAGTGATGTTATGTCTTTAATTTTTAATGTTCACTTACAGGACGCTTATTATTGTGTTTGAACCTCTACAAGTAATTCAAAAACCCTGGTAAAATGATCAATATATATCACTTGGTTTAGGTCTAGTAAATGAAAATTAATGAATATAGACGATTATATTAATATGCAAAGGACAGATATTTCATTTTCTAGGGCACCAAAGAGGTCTTAGAACAGATTAATGCAAATAGTTTGATATTCATTATTTAATGAGAAAAGTACATTAAGGTTAGAAGTTTAAACTTGCTGAAATCAGGAAATATGAAAGTAAAAGAATTCCTGACAGTTACACTGTTTAAATTTCATGAGTTTCAACCAAGGTATTATAAGTAAGAAGCTGAAGTTGCCGTTATAAATACACTCACCTTAGGATTATATACTGATGTTCATATCAGAAATGTGTATGTATTCCAGGTAGACTTCTAGTGTGTAAATCCCTCTTCACTGCCCTTAATTATCCAATAAATCCATCTTTCCCATCAAAGAGCCCTATTTAGATGAATGTAACTACTAAATTCTCTTTTTGCCAAACTGAAGTAATTTTTCCTGCAATTTATTTTCATTGACCACTGGCTGTCTATGAAGACAAAACTTCATTTAGAAATTTGTCAACTTATATTTCACATTTATGATTCTTACAATTGTTCAACACAAGTTTAAGCCAGGCCAAAACTTCATTTAGAAATTTGTCAACTTATATTTCACATTTATGATTCTTAACAATTGTTCAATACAAGTTTAAGCCTGTATGGTGATTCACATTTACCATTTGTGAAACATTAAGCACAAAAATATAATTAAGTACTTCAAGTTTATTCAAGTAGTAGTTATTGGAGAAGGAAATCAAGGATAAGCTGTGTGGCTCCAGAATTAACACTAAAACATTAAATTATGTTGTCTCCTGGTATAACTAAGTGAAATCTGTTGAACTATATCAGATTTGAACCAACAATTCCACAATTTGTTGAATTTCTTTGGAAGCTTTACCACTAATGGTTTGTAGTTAATCTGTTTTCTTTGATTCACATACTTGTCATCTCTGTAATAATGGAATGTATTAATTACAGAAAGCCAAGCTGACAATTATCCTGAAAAAAATTTAAAAATGTTCAAAGCTGTTTTGTTCTTTTTGGATTAAATGTGATTTTTTCCTACCTCTGAACTATATACAACCCTTAGAAAAATCTATTGGAAGTAGTTCAGTTCCAAGCCTTAGTTACCAGTGGTGGCAAATGTAAGGTAGCAGGCTCTTCACATCACTGAAAGCTCTAACTGGTTCACCATCACTGGTACAGATAATGTTCACTGGAAGTTTCAACCAATGGATTTACGTAGATATGATCTGAATGTAAGTTTTATAAGTGCGGCATGGAGTCCACACCCATGTAGTACCCATGATGATAATATAGCAATCATGTGAACCTCTCTTAATTTTAAAATTATTAGTCATTAATTGTGAACTAAATTTTAAAATACATGTGAATAACATTACTATGAATATTAAGTTGGAGATGGTCTTTACATATATTTAATTGATCAAATACCAGAACTAGTTAGAAACCTTATGTAGATAATATTAAAAAGCAATATCATTTTCCCATTCATTCATGAGAAATTATTGATCATCCTATTGTGACATTTATACTAAATTCTGGATATTAAAAATTAAGGATATTAAACTTAAGGCTTCATTTAGCTCAGCCTATTGGAAAATATCTGAATTTCTGCTAACTCATGTTATTTGAGATGGCTGTAACTCTGATAGACCTGTGAGTTCATGTCTTAAATTTATGTTTTTAAATATATTATTCAGTAGTCTTAGCACAGTGTGTTCAGTAGTATAATTACTCTGTTTCATAGATGACAAAAGTGAGGTACATAAGGTTTCTTACCTGAGCACCTTTCTAAAGTGGTCATATTAGCCACCCAGGCAATCTGATTGCAAAGGCCCAGCTCACAATCACATAGCACACGGATTCCTTCCCAAAATAGTTGCTAATAAGTGGATGTGTATGCAAATCTTGTGTAACTCTAAGTTTTACAAATTTATTCAAGAGACATTATAAACTATAAGAGCAACCCAGAAGACATTTAACAGGATAAACACACTAATCAATTGCTGACCTAGATTAATCTACTGTTCTAGAATTTCCCTGGGAACCAAAAATTAACTAGCATAAGAATCTTGATTAGCAAACTGATCTCACTCAGTGAATTTTTAGTAGGCAAATATACTCTTTGGTTTCTTTCCTTCCAAATATCCCACAAGAACTATGCTCTTGTTAAGCAGTTACTTAAATTCCACTGGATTCACCTAATAAATATTAAACAAGACTGGATATTTTAATTATAGAATTTGGGCATTTCTATAACTCCTTTTCTGTGGGGACTTTCATTAGTTGAAACTTATCTGAAGAGGAACAGTCTCTAAATTCGGTATCATTCAGTGGGGCAAGGAAGACGGTCCTTTAAATAACATCAGCAGAGGCAAGACTGACAATGACCTCTGTGTTTTTATTTCTCATTTCAAAAACCAAATGATTAGGGCTTGGCTTAAATTTATAAAGATGAAAAAGTAGGATTAAAATGAAATGTAGTTAATGTTAAATTTATGACCATCATCTACTTATTGTGTAAGAGTTTTTTATAGGTCTATTTGTTTTAGATTTTATAAGTTTTACAGAATGAAAATTTTTTAAACCATGAGAACATATGCTAATCTTAACTTTTATGTATTTATAGTGTTTATTTTGTATTGGAAGCAAAGTTATTTTAAATACTATTCATGTAACTATTCATTCTTTCAGGAACTAAACAAGAATGCTGACAAAGAGATGAAATCTTCTAAACCCATAAGGAAAATCCATTTGAATAAAGATATTATGCATACTCTTGACAACTTTCTCCATTTTACCAAGTTTACTGAAAATGGCATAATACTCAAGAGAATAGAAAAATGCATTTAATTTCAATTGCAAGTTGTGGTAAGAAGCGTTTTTAGTTGTTAAAAAAGTTACTATATTTTAGAATTATCTGTGTTAGTCTGCCAAGAATTTATTTCCATGGTTCAGTTCAAAATATTTATTTTCATAATGATAATAAAAACTGTTACCCCAATGTCACATTAAGTTTCAGAAGAATAAAACATCTTTGCAATTTCTAACACCTACTTCTTCATAAAGCATGATTAATTATTATGTCACTTATGAACAAAACCCATCACAATAAAAACGTGGACAGCTCTGCAATTAAGCCTATTGGAAGATTATATTTCCCATCAAATCCTGAATCACAATTTAGAATTTTCACATTTTAAATTGTCTGCCATTTTGAAATATGAAGTGCAGCGATGGCACAAGTAGGTAGGTAGAGAGATAGAGAGATAGGCGAAAAATAGAGAGATAAATTCACCTTAAGCAGAAAAATCTATGCATACGTGTTTATTGACACCTCAAATGAACATCATTAACACAGAAACTCTCAGTTTTCAAAATGGCAAATATCTATGGTAATGATCTAAATAGAAGATATTTAGTCTTCCCTCATTTTAAAATGCAGTAGCATTCTTTAAAAAAAAACTTGAAATAGTTAATTTGTGTTCAAATAGTCACAATATTTTATGTTTATATGCAAATTTACTTTTAGTTTTAGACAATTCTGAATAGCAGTTTCACTTATGTGAATGCTTGGCTAAAAAAATAGAAGACAGATAGAAATATAATACAACAAAATTAATTGCAGGATGAGTCATATATTCTGTGAGAAATTCAGAGAGGATAAAGGATGCTGATAATTGGAATCATTGTAATTAATGAAATCAAGCTTTGTGGAAGAAGACCTTGGGGGCTGCTAAAGGCCTGGGCTTTGCACCTTAATGAATAAAAGGACAATTCACAAAATTCTAGTGTTTTAATGAGACCATTGATTAACTTCACATTGCAAAGATTCTGTTAGGTGTAGGATAGATTAGAATGGATTAAAATGGAGATGAAGGGAAATTTCCAAGACAGTGCGAAGTAAGACTTGTCCTACACAGCACTTACTGAGATAGTAAGAATGAAGAGGAAAGACAAATCTATTTTAGCCAATGGTCCTTTAGCATAAAGTATCTGCAGGTGGTGAAATCTGTATGCACAGTGTTAGACACTGGAGTCAATCTGTTTGAAAGGCGAGTTCTTCTGATTACATCATACCAGCTGCAGCAGCCGTTTCTTTAACAGCAGTTTAGTTTTCCCCAGTGTCTGTGACAGTCAACTATGGCCGAGAATATGGAATAGAAAATCCAAGATCTCACTACTTCGTAAGCTTTAAAACTGCCTGTAGTTCATGATTAAATGATAAAATCACCAGGTGCCCTAGTCTGCTCCCCTAAAGATGAAATCATGCTCTTGTTCCATGTATCCTCACTCCATTTACCACCTCTCCAACAGTCAATTCATAATCGCCTTGAGTATCAAAAAGACTGTCATGTACTGTTTCACATTCATACATTCAAATAATCCTTAGTGTAGTTAGTAATAACCCAGGAGCAAGACTTGTGATGTGCAAGAGGTAAGAGGGGATAAAAACCATGACAGACTAACCGGTACTGAGTGGCCGTGCTGCAGGACATGCTGCAGGACAAGACACACAGGTCCAGCATTATTGATGATTTCAAGAATCCACACGGACATCTTGGGAGAAAAGCCATGTGGCAAAAAGAAAACTTTATTGTATAAATCATTGTTATAAACAGAGATTCAAAAATATGCGCTTAAACTCAGACGTGAAGTCTCAGTTTAGGGCATAGCTTTGGAATAATTACTGACTGTCCTGGGGTCTTTGACTTCCAGGAGGAAGCGGAGAAATAGCAAAGGACAACGAAGCGAACACTAGGGCAGGTGAGGGTTGAATTCGTGAGCGGGAGGAAGGTAGAGTAGTCTCAGAAAAGCACTAAGAAACATTCTCAGGGAACTAGGAGGATGCAAGGCTGAGGCTTGGAGTTAATTCTCCCTATTAGTGTAGCAAATTAAATCTGAAAACGATGGGAAAGGGCTTTCAAAGAGGAAATGAAATCAAACCTTGTTCAGAATTAGCTATTGTTTCTACTTCCTGATGCAATATCGAAAGTAAATTCTATAAAGGGAAAGGACAATAACATAGTTTGTTACCTAAAGTGCAGAGTATTTGAGAAAAAAGAGAAAAATGTTTTCTTCCAAATATGAGATCTATTTATTGATTGGAAATAATTAAATATAAAATATATTTACATTATTAATTATATATTTGTATATCATAGAATTTACTCAATGACAAAATGATCACTAATCCCACATTTTCATTACAATTCAGTTACTTAGAAGTCAGTTTCCTGAGTAATAGAGGATGTTAGCTCAGACTGTTATACTTTCTATTCATTAAGAATATATTTTAAAATAGTGTTTAACAGTAATATACTGGAAATAGCAAACATTGTTACATGATAATACTAATCTCTTTGAGGCAAATCCTATTATTTTCATTTTAAATAATGAAGAAACAATAAAAATGATACAGAATTTCAGAACAAGATAGGAAATTAACAATGGTTATACTATTGTATATTGTTTCTTCAAAGTAATTGCTCAGATTATTAGATATAGGTGTGCAAAACTTATCAAACAATACAAGCACAAACCATTCATTTTAATGAACTAATAGAAATTAGTAGTACATTTATCTTAGCTAACTTTTGTGTGTATATATAGATGCATATTTCAGGTTCTTAAACGTTCTTATGACAACTCAATGTTTATTTCATGTGATCTATTTTTATATGTAAAGTGAATAAATATATTATTTACCACGATAATTCATTGATATTTCTGAGCAGAAGAGGAGGAGGGAGCACAGGAGGTGGAACAGAGAGAGGGAGAGAAAGCAGAAGAGAGGAGAGAAGCGTATAAGCTAGGCGCTTGCCTGTCATATTTTACCCCAGAGGAAACCTTAGCTGCCTCTATTTTATGGCCAAACTTGTGCAGACTAAGCACACTTTTACATGCAAGGAGGATTTATTCCAAATGGATTTACATACACATAAGTAATATTCCTTGAGTAAAAGCCCCACAGGTATAATAGTTCACACCGCACTATTTCAATTTTTAAGTGTTGTTTGGTTTTTGTCTTGTTTTGTTTTTTTCTCTTTAAAATGAAAAAAATACGCAGAAATTATAATATGAGAGGGAGTAAAACAGATTGCTGAAGTGTACTTTACTGAGAATTCACCTGTATTCATACTTATAGTCTGCAGCACTCATTCTTAAAATTGTGACAATGTTGTGAAGAATCTCATAGATATGAAACTTATGATCAAGATCAAACACCTTCCAAAATGTATATTCTCAAAAATGACACTTAAAATATGGCATTTCATATTACCCTACTTTTTAAAATTCATTTTTCATCCTGACAGAAAAAAGGCTATTTGCTTCTGTTTTAGTTTAGTTGTGTCTACAATTGATATTAATATTTTCCCTGGTCATTTTATTTTGTATCTGCCATGGTTTGAATTATATCCGTAGAATTTAATCTAGAATTTCAGATTTTGCTGAAGTGTGTGGTTTGTTGTTATTCAGCTCTGAAGTGCTTAAATAGACAGGATCCCTAAGACTAAGATTTTCTAAGTAGCTTTATCCCACCAAACCTCTTTCCAGAAAGCTGGCACCTCCAGTTGTGCTAGCATGAGAAGCTCTGCAGGGAGCTCGAAAAAGATAAAGAAGAAAGTGTGAGACGAATCCTGAGCCATCTCTGCACAGCAGGCTAGAGCAGCCTGTAAGGAATATCAGCCCCTGTGGAGGACCACCTAGGCAACTCTCCTTGAAAGGGGAGCAGTTGCCTTCTTTTGGCTGAGCCTGACCCTATATCCAAGTATTGATAGGTACTGAGCTGGCTGGGACTTCTCCTTATCCCTTCACTTGGCTTTAAGTATGTGCACTGGTCTAGAGGAGGTGCTGATGCACATCTTTGGAGATGGCTGGCGTGTTTCCCAGACTCCCTGCCCATGGCGCTGATGTATTTCCTGTCACTCTCACAGTCACTCATCCTCGGGCCACTCCCTTCACAAATGCATAAAATCTGGGTGCGGTCCTGGGTATAGGCCTTTGTTTCGGATAGCTACCACCCATGGCTGGACTTAGGACCCCTTGGTTCCCCAAAACTACAAATACCTCTTAGTGTCTTTATTCTCCCCGTGGGTTGCACTGGAAGTGGTAGATTGGAACTGACTCGCTAGAATTCCAGTAACTTTCCATGAGATTACTCATACAAACCTCCTGGGCCGTGAGGAGGACTGGGAGGGGCTCTCTGTAAGCCACTTCCCAAAAGTCTTCATATACTGACCTTCTGTTCCCTATGTAGTCCTGTCTCATCTTCAGGTTTAGGTTATACTTTCTCAGAAAAAAAAATTAGAAATGCTCAGTATGTTATTTTTTCAGCTATTCTTCTTTCATTACTTTACTTTGGCTGAAAGAGCACAATAAATGCAGTGCCTTCACTTCTGTTGTCTTGTCCTTTCTCTAGATTAGCAGCTTCTTCACATCACTCACCTCCTCTTCTTGTTGTAGGGATTAGAGAAGAGATGCATATATATTCAGTTTGCGCTTGCCCTATACATTAACTCTACGACATTGCTAGCTTCTTTTGTGTCTTCAGACACACAGCAGTGGATTATTATAGTTATTGAACTCAAATGTAGATGAAAGGTTATTCTTTTTTGTTTCTTTCAAGAAAGACTTCTATGAAAAATAGAAAATATAGGATTTTACATAGACTTATGAGAGCCTTCAAATCTTTACACGGTGTACATATACATATAGATATAGATCTAGATGATACAGATAGATAGGTAGATAGATTTTTTTTTAGTTACTTTCTCATTGCTAAGAAAAAATACCTGTTGCCCAAAATTAAGGAAATGCTGAGTTAGCACACAGTTTGTGGAGATTTCAGTCCATACTGCCTGACTCCAAGGCAGAGTGGCACATGGCAAAAGGGAAAAGTTCAAGGTGGCAGGACACAGCAAAACCAACAAGAAAAAAAAGAGGGAGTAGCCACAAGCAGCCTCCCTTACATTGTATATAAACTACCCACCCCAGAGCAGGTATAGCTGTCACACCGAAATCCCAGCACTGAAACATGAGCCAATCGTAAACTCTAGAAGCCAACCTCATGACTGCGTGAGGCTTTGTGGGGACGTCTGAGCACAAACCATAACAGATATGCATATTCGTACTTAAAGTTTTCAAGGAACAAAAGGTATCAGCTGAAATTTTTTCATTCACAGATGTTCTTATGAGAAAAACAAAGATCAGCAAAGGTACTTGTTCACATTCTCCTACACAAAATATTTCATGAGTACTGCTCTGATCTGTATAACCCATAAGGTAAACGTTGCACATGAAATAAACAGGAACATTACATACACAAACACAAAAGCAGTCATAAATGCTAAAGCTTATCCTGTGTTGGCATATCTATAAAGTCTATTTCTGCATAACAACTAAGTGACTAATGCTGTTTCAGCACTAATTTGGCATATAAAATGAAGAGGCTTCTGTATGCTAAAATGCAAATTATTTTCCTGACCAAATAGCAAGGGACATATATTTCTTTTCCCAAAGAAAATTAGGCCTGAAAAAACTAAACCAGGGTTGCAATTACAATAGCATTTTCTCTGGAATAAAATGAAAACCTCTTCCTTCAGTAAAAAGAAACATGATAAACACCTAAGATTAATCGATAAGATAAGGTTACACAGCAGGTCAAGTCACTTCTGTTGTCTGCTCCATGATTTATAATGCATGTCTTGTTAGGAAATCTATTAATGCAGACATAATCCTGTCTTCCACTGTGAGTATAATAATGGGTTTCTATCCAGCTAATTTGAGTCTTTCCTAGCAGTGACATTGGTATTTCAAATAAGCATGTTATACAAATTTTGTCACATGAAGACTGAAAATTGGCTTAGTTTATTAATCCAAACTTATAATTATTTCTGAATTTTATACAGTTGCATGATTATATAAATTACTATGTTTTGATCAAGCTTGTTTATGTCAAATTCAGAAGACTTCAGATCGTAACCCTCTTTCTGTTTTTTTCTTTTTTTAAAAAAGCTTGTGGGAAGTGATTTTATCCCCTTTTCTATTATGAATGCACTGGCTCAAAAATTAAATAATTTGTATGGTTAATAAAAAAAAACAATGGATTTTCATGCTCAAGATATTGCCTATCACTTGGCTCTACCTCATATATATATTAATGTCAGAAAGAAATTAAGAATAAGTATCACATATAAGACTACAAAAGTCTGCAACATTGCAACTAATGTTATGAATAAATTTTAGAAAAATCCTTTCTGTAGGACAGTACAAAAGTAAGACAGCAATTTTCTTAGGGTGCTATATTTTGAACCACAATTTTGAGATAATAGAAGGGAAAGAGATAAGGCATTCTTGGTAGGAGTGGAAAAGAACCCTAGAATCACAGGAGCAACAGGTATCTGGTATAGTGGGAGAGCAAAGAAATAGGGTTAGAAAAGTAGGAATCACTAGATTGAAAGGGAACATCCACTAACAACTTCTTACACTTATAAAACTCTAAATGACACTGAGGTGGTAATAAAGATAATCAGATTTGGATTACAGAATAATAATCACATAAGAAAAATAAACAATAGAATGTTCTTTCATCATAACTGGGAACCACGATGTAACATAAATTCTATAAAGTCAAAAACAAACAAAACTAAAACATTTGTGGTGATATAGATATGTAGCAAACATATCAAAACAAAAATATTCTATGAATATAGAATTCTTTCTACATTCAAAGGATATTTTATACCAGTGATGAGACTCAGGACTGCAAAGAATGCAGAGATGCCACTGTAGTGAGGGGCTATCTTTTAGTAAGTTTATGAAACATTATTTGAGTTTTATAACATTGATATGCTAAATTTCAAATACATAACAAATGCTTAAAACAAAATATTTGAACAATTACAAATAAATATCAAATAGCACATAATAAAATATTTGAAATCATTTAGAGACAGAATACAGGGCTAATGCAAATTTTCAAGTCACAAAGAGATTTAACAAGATTGTAAACTCTTGAATGAGAATTCAAATTCAGCAAAAGCTGAGAAGAAAGAAAAGTAATGAATTCTCTTCTCAAATTCGAGGTCTCAATAACTCTGAAAAAGAAATTGTTAGATTCATCAAACTTAGGAGAGAGAAATGTAATTGGCTTTCTAATCTCTGGGTCACTGAGTTATTTTGTCACAGCATTATTGCAGCTTGCTGGATTGCGTGAAGATTACAAGAAGCTTCTGTCTACCTCAGACTTGCAGAGACAAGGTAATCTGTCCAATGCCAGGGAACTTATTTTGAGTAGAAGAAAACACACAATATAATAGTGCCCATTACAGATCAATCAAAATTTCATTCTTAACATGATTTTTAACATTTATCTACACCTACTATTTTCAAATGCTAATTTGGAACAAAATTAATCATCATTATTATTCTGTTATTCTTCCAGGTGACTTTAGCAGATACTGCTTAGAAAGAAGATACACTCGATTACACTGCAATAACTGAGGAGGGATGTAGGGATAAGGAGAGTTAGGGAAGGAAAATATGCTTGATGCTTACATAGAGACAGAAGAGCCAATATAGGGAACACTTAAACAGAAGAGGTTTTGTGTTTTGGTCTTTTTGATACTGGGTCTTGTACTGTAGTTCAGGCTGACCTTGAGCTCACTTTGTAGCCCAGGCTGGTCTTGAACTTGCAAAGATCCTCCTGCCTCAATCTCCTGAGTGCTGGGATTATAGGTGTGCACCACCATGTCTCGCATAAAAAGTAGATTTTTGAACCAAATTTACCTAATTTGCATTCCAGTCCCTCTTCACTGCGACTGTATGATTTAATGAGCTTCTCTGTGCTTTGTTTTCTTTGTCTTTAGGAGTACTACCTATTTTACAGGACTTCATGATTGTTAAAACAACATATGTAAAACAGACCATTGTTTGACAGTCTATTATTACAACGATAATACTTTTCACATGAGATATTGTGGTACAATGATAATTTCATGTCCTTTCTGGGCTGCTCTCTGTGCTGAGAAATGTTATGCAGCACATGTAAATAAAATGCATGGAAAGCAGCAGCATCTTAAGTCTGATAGGGATATTGTTTGACATTTGAGGTCTTGCTCAATTTATGAGAAAAATACACCTTTATGTGATTTACCTTTCTAATAATGAGAATATAAGCTCAATAAAATAACATATCAACTTGTAAGAGATTGATAATTGTTAATGATTTCTATCCTGTGGAAAAGACAAACGTTAATGTTTAAGACTGTATTGCTCTTTATCACATTAATCAATTTTGTCTTTAACTGTAAAAATTTATTTCAGCATTCTGTCAGTACTCTTATTCCTGAGGTAGAGATCACAAATTAGGTGTAACATGCTCAATATATATTTATTTGAGTCTTTTCTTTCTTTATTTTGCACCAACATCTTGCAGTAACATTTTAAAAATTATGGGCAATTTAGATAATTTTCTGCATCATATAGCATTATTGTCACTATAAAATAAATTGTAATTTGTCGATTGGACTATGGGAAATCAGGTGATCCAATTTCACAACATCATTGATACATTTTGTGAATTTATTTCTCAATTCCCTAGAAACAATCCAGCTTAAATATCCCCTGAGGTAATTTTTGCTTAAGGATAAGTGGACTTATTGGAAACTAATGCTTAGACAGTATGTTGCAACATGCTCAATTTTTACACCTTTAAAAATGTAAGGCGCCTCATTTTTTCTCTGCATACAAAATTCTGTCTTTCTGAATTTATATAAACAGGTAAACAGTAGACATTTTTGCCCAGATTCTCTACAGTCTTGTCTTCTTTTTTTTTAATTAGGTAGGATCTTTTAAAATGAAGATTCCATTTGACATGAAAATTGAACAAACTGCATGAATTGACTTCTTGACTGGATCTGTGGATTGCCTATTTTCCATTGGACAGTGTGCCTTGCGAGGTGAGGGCTGGAGGAAGAACAGGCACAAGTGGGTAGGGAGAAAGCTCTGCTCTTTAATTCCTGAGTGCTCCCAAAGCCCTTGGAAGTACAGTCTCCAGCTGAACTGGATCTTTCTGTCATTATTAAAAAGATTTACTGTCATATAAACTGGATATTGCCCTTCATCTCTTTGACACTGTTAATCAATATACTAATCAGAAGATTGTATTGTGAAGTGTACAGAAAGGGAGATGTAAAAAAGAGAAGCATTTTGGTTAGATCAGGTAAGCTCAGAGAAAAAGCTGAAGACACAGGAAAGAAGACATTTAGTGAAAAACGAACAACAATATTTCTAACAACCGAGGATAGCTACGACTTAGAAAAGTGAAAAAGTAGCAATGCTGTTCTAAGATTAGAGGGAACTTTAGCTCTCTTATTAAAAATATAACAATACTTTTATAGCTTTCAGCTCATGTTTATAAAGAAGTACTTTACATTTGGTTTATACCTGGCATCTGCTACCATCGTTTTTCTACATAATTTTTCCTTAACGTCAAAAGAGCTGCCTACTCCAGTTCTTTGTATAAAATCATTTTCAAAATTTGCTTTGATATTTGGAAAATACTCTTGTTCAACAAAGTGATAAGGTGATTATATTCTTATAAGTATACCCTCGGACATTAAGATATGTTGCTTAATACTTGCACTCTAGTTTCTAATTCACAATATACATCTCATTTTATTGTAGCAGGAAGTACTCCCCCAGTCAGTCTGTTAGTTGCCTAGGTAACAGTTCCTGTTACTTCTGTCTCTTAGAAACAGCTGGTCAGTACGGTGCATATTATAAGAACCAATCAAGATAGCCGAGTACTCTGGCTCTGTATTTCCCCTTCAACATCTTAAACACCACCCCCCAGGCCTTTGGGGCCTGGTATTTTGGAAATGATCTCAATCAATGCCTGTCTATGCCTCCAAATCCTGGGAGTTGTTTTCGTGTTTCTGTTGCTATAGCATCTAGTTCATTGTCTGGGAAGATGAACCATGCTGATCTCTTGGTGACTGGTCATGGTCCTCATGGACAGAGCAAGAATTTCTCCAGGTCTTGATGGGAAGGTGCACCCTCAAGATTTCTCAGGTCCCCTTGGAGCTCTGGAAAATAATTTCTAGATCTTCGCTGAGCAGCTCACATCAGGTCCAAAAGGGAGGAAGATGCAGTCTGCCCGCCTGCTTGTCTGCATGAGTCTGGTAAGACCACCCCCCCACCCCCAGGAGCACCTCAGTTTGTCAGTCTTGCTCAGTTTGAGCAGAAAGAGAGCTTGATCAACTCTCATTAGTCAGGACTCCCTCTGAGGGAGGGGGATTGGAAGGGTTAACCTCTGAGTGCCCGCTGCATGAGTGGAATGGAAAGTGTAAGTCAGATTAAAAGATAAGGACTCTCAGAAGCCTCACATCCATACTGGGGACCAATCTATGACTTTCCTGGTAGACGACAGAACTGAACTCTCTTCAACAGTCCCCTCTGTCAAAAAGTTACCATCACTGAGGCAACTGGGACTCACACCTCTCACCCCTTCTGCAGCCTGGGAGGCTCCAAGCATGAAATCCTTTATATAAAAGAATGCCCTATGCTGCTCTAGAAAGAGACCTCCTCTCCAAATTAAAGGCACCTCGAATGACTAAGGATGTGGAACATTTTCTCATATATTTATTTGCCATTTGTATTTCTTTGTCTGAGAATTGTGTATTCATCTCAGATGCCCAATTCTGGGTTGGGTCTTTGAATTTGGACAGGTACATGTTTTTTAATTCTTTGTATGTTCTAGATAGAAGACCTTTGTCTGAGGGACAGCCAGCTAGGATTTTTTCCCAATTTGTGGGTTTTCTTTTTACTTTGCTGGTGATTTCTTTAGATGTACAAAAACTTTTCAGTAGGATGAGGTCCCAATTATTGATTCTTTGAA
>PVLD010014737.1:0-51181 GCA_004027595.1 Dinomys branickii | reverse complement strand
GTTATCTTCGAAGTGTGTGTTCAGGCTAACACATACAGATATACACTATTAATCTAATATCCTGTCTTCGATTATTGCTTAGCATTAAGTGATATAATACAATAGTAGAACCATGTTAGCCCTCCTGCACATATGTATATTCATGTATATTCCTCTATACATACATACATACATTTTTGTCTTTTTCTTTTCTCCTTTCACGTCCACTTCTTTTTCCATGCTGTTTCCTTCCTCTTGCTGTATTCTCTGACCTTTCTGTCTTCTCCACTCCAATGATCTCTCTTCCTGACTCTCTCCTTTCTTAGGAGAGAGTCCCTTTGTTCAATCATTTCAACTACCTTCTCAGTGATATCTTCAAGCTCCTGACCTGCTTCCTCTCTTGCCTATATCTTTTGCATTCGCAACACCATATTAGTCCAGCCATCATAGCCCTGTGGAATACTACTAACTCATATTTAAGATTTCTGACGTCATCTGTGTAACCCATACTGACATCACATAACATACTGACATCACATCTTTTAAAAATAATTATTCCTTGTTCTTTTCCCCATCAGGGTGATTTCAATTTGCCACCATATTACTTAGGACCTCAATCCTAAATCCGACTTCACTCCTGCTCTCTCAGTATAGAGTGTTTTCTTTTGGTTTTTGAAGGAGAAATAATTAAGAACTTAAGCCCCAAAGTTAGAATCCCAGCTTTCCTACTGCCTGGCTGGGAACATGAACAGGGAATTCAATCGATCTGGAGCCCAGTTCCCTATGTGTAAAGTGGGAATAAGCAATAATACCAACCTCCCAGGGTTGTACTGAGAGCTAAGTGAGACAATAATAAACAGTAACATCTGATATTCAGTGACTACATAATCAATGTTACCTTCTAGCCAGAGAAACAAAGAGGTGGGTTCTTAACTGTAGGGTAGGAAAAAGTCCAGAGCATTTGGTAGTATTTATATGTTGGGAGAAGAATATAGATTTCTGTGGTTAGGGAGAGGAAGGAATATGGGGAGGAGAAATTATGGATGTGTGTCCCACTCTTCCCCAAAATAACTTAGGAAGAGAAGAGGGATAAAGCAAGAAAATAGTTAGATGGGAAAAAAACAGAGCAAAGTGGGGTGGAGGGAGAGGCTGAAGTCTAGAGAAAGGTTAAGGGTACAAGCTTGGAAGAAAGGTCAAGATGGAAGGAAAATGGCATAACTCAAACTAAATGAGCTTTATTTTAAGCAACTAAGGAAAGATATATGGAATTTCAGTTCTTTTATAAAGTAACCCTTAGCTCCTGTCTTAGTCTGTGCTGCTGTAACACAGTACCACAGACTGAGTAATTTATGCAGAATGGAAATTTATTTCACAGTGTTGCCATCTGGAAAGTCCAAGGTAAAGGTGCTGGCAAATTTAGTGTCTGGTCAGGGCTTGTTCTGTTTCCAAAATGATGCCTTCTTGCTGTTTCCTCACTTAGCAGGAATTACACATGGTGTCCTCACGTGGAGAAGGGTAAAAAGGGCCAAAGAGACTTTCTCAAGTCCTTTTATAGGGCCACTAGTTCCATTCTTGAGGGTGGAGCACTGGTGACCTAGTCACCCTGTGAAGGTCCTCCTTTTCTCTGGTACCAAGCATCAAACTCATGACCTTGTGCTTTCCAGGCAGGTGCCATGCTGCTGAGCTATATCCTTGGCCCAGGTCCTCTTTTTAACAGTACCACACTGGGGATCAAGTTTCAGCGTGAATTTTAGAGATGGACATTTGAACCATAGCTGCTCCCTGAAGACAGCACAGTTATCACGTTCACCTGTCTTCTCAGGACATATTGGGCCACTCAGGAGAAGCTGTTATAGGAGTGGGTTAATTACTACAGGAGCAGGTTACTGACATAAACAGTGAGTTCAGCTGATTTCGTCTCAGCCTCATACATGCTCAGTTCCTTCTGCTATGTTATGATACAGCTTGTGAAGGCCCCTGCTAGACACCAGGACCATGCTCTTGGACTTCCAAAACTGCAAGTCAAATAAAATCACTAATTACAATTTTAAAAAAGCTGTTATAGCCCTTTATATCATAGTATGGACATTTAGGTAGTACAAGTTGAACTGAAATGGGAGATTTCTCAGAGCAAGATCTCAGTGTATGAATTTTGTAGCTCCCCAAGCACTCACACGTCTACTGTGGAAGCCTAGGTAAGGAGTGGTGAGAGATTAAAGGGACAGAATTTCCAAAAGGAAAGCTACCAGAGCAGAGTCCCTGAAAGGAAGCCTGGGTGAACAGAGAAGAGATTCCACTGTGGAGTATGCAGCACGTTAAGTACAGTTGCTGCTGTACGGAATCCATATGATGTAAGTGCCTAGGTGCCATTAGATAGCTACAGTCTTAGCCAAGCTATTCAATCTGAGTGAGCCCCCAGTTTCCTCATTTGAATCATGGAGAGGATAAAGTTCCTGCTGTATAAACCAACTGAAGGATTAGATGAGATAATATAAGATATGCAGCTTGCTGCCTGGCTCAAAGCAACCATTCAGGGAAACTGACTTCCTAGTTACGATTCCCATGGCTACCTTCAGCCTGATGGAGATTTCTGTGTCAACAGTTTCTTATGAGGGAGGCAGTGTAGTACAGCCACAAGAGAGGGGGTATTCTGCAATGACTGAGTCCTAGATTTTCTTCTTCCCTTTAGGAGAGATTGTTGATGTGAAATTATCTGCTTCTCTCTTTTGCTCTTAGAAATAGAATCACTCGCTCCTCAGCAAGCCTGTTGTCACATACCTTGCCCTCCCCTCCAGCTCAGAGTGGCCATGTGCCCAATGTCTGGCCAGACTGACTTAAGAAGTGTGACTTCCTCTTTCCAACAGCCATCTTGGACCACAGGCTGAGTTTGCAGTAAGAGGAGTCGGGGTCTCTGACACCCAGCCTGACTCTGGACTAACTGCAGTTCAGTTTTTTGTCATCTACCCCAGACCTCATTTTTGTGAGGATCAAACAGGAATGCATTTCTGAAGTGGTACACAGTAAGTACTTATCAAGTGGGTTTTCATTCTCCCTCCATCACCTCAAAATGAAACTCCCTCTGCTTTTAGTGACACAACCTCCCTAATCCTGCTTTTGACATCAGGAACTGTTGAGCAAAGTTTGAGCAGACTCACCCTTTCGGGCCTGGACTGTTCCAGGTCACTTGGTGACCCTTTGCTGACACTCACCACCTGTTACGGCACGAAACATCAAAGAGACCAGCCCAAGCCTTACTTATAAATCCACTTTCTCAGGAGGAGGCCGACCAGAACCCATTAAGGAACATGAATAATTTAGCCACCAAGAGTAACACTGAACAAGTCGGGAAGTCTTCTCAAGAGTTTTAGAAATCCACTGATAATGGTTTGACCTCAGAGAAAGTTTCAGCAGAGGGCCTTTGGAGTCTTAAAAGTTGAGCATCAGAGACTTCATAGGAATGTAACTGATGGCTCATAAGCACTAGATCCTGAGCAGGGTTTCCATCAAGTTGTACAGCAGAAGTCAGAAAAGAAATGGCAAAGGTAACAGGGAAATGGTATGCGTTGAATGCCACAATATCACAGGCACTGGACCGGGAAATTTACATGTGACTTTTAAATTAATAGCTTCACAGTCCTTTACAGTGGACAGTCCCATGCTTAGTCCTATTTTATAGCGGGCTTAACTTCACTTCTAAGGGCCACATAGCTTTTGAGCCTGCTGGACTTGGGTACACATCATAGATCTCTTCTTCTAGCGGTGTGACCTTGAGTAAGGTACTACACCTCTGAGCCTCCTTTTAGTTATGACATGGGGAGAGTAATGCACACCTCATAGCTTTGGATATTAAATGACATAATAAACCTAAAATCTTTGACAGCATTCCTAGCACACAGGAAGCATTCAAAAAATACCATCGGATATCATTTTACACTGTTACTGATATTATTGGCAACAATCATTGAGCTAAATGTAAGGGTTCTGGGATTCAAACCCAAGTCATTCTGGATCCAGAGGTAAAAGAGATAGAATAATAGAAAAAAGGCTTATTTAGGCTTTTTAGGCTGATAACATTCCTTTGGTTTAATGTTTTTTTGCCTGTACTATATGCCAGGCATGGTGTTGGCCCCTGAAAAACAGAACTCATTCTATTGAGACTGTTCTAGGCAAGTGAAGTGCAGCAGACTACGTGGTTTGTTCACCTTTTTGTTGTTCCCTCATCTTTCTTGCTAGGGACCTTCCAGGCTGCTTGATTTGCTTTGCAGATGGAATTTGAGCATACTTGTTGCAAGCAAAAGCTTTAACTGTGTTTATAGGTGTGTTGGCTTGCTCTCTTGCACTTCTAGTCTTTGTCACAAGAAATGTATGTGCAGGGTAGCCACTGGCCCAGAAAGAGGGACACATGGAATAATGTGTACTACAACCCAAAGTCTGGAATTAGCCTGGCCCAGCCAAGCACACCTGAGACTGAACAACAGCCAGCCTAAGCATAAAATGAATCACTGTTGTAGCCAGTGAGACTTTAAAGTTGGTTGTTACACAGCACTGTTGCAGGAAAATCTGATACACAAAGAGATGAAAAGCAAGCCAGTTAGCATGTATAGTGGTATTTGGACTGGTTTGCTAGAAATCTGAAGAGACACTGGAAAAAGTACAAGGGAAGAAAGGATCACATTGCCCCAACAATTCTCTTTCTACTGCATCATCATTAGTGGATCAATCCTATCACAGTATACATAAGCTTCAGTTTTTATCATTAATAAAAATTCTTATTCTGATCCTACATCCTCCATTTTTCTTCACTCTTTTTATAGGACACTCAAACCCTTTGTTTATTCCCATTGTCACTAATTTCTCACCTCTCCCTCACATTTGCATTTTCTCCAGTCAGGATTTCACTTCAACTGGGCCAATGAAACAGCCCATCAATGGCATTGATGGCCTCCGTGTTAAAACAATAGCCAAGTCTCACCTGTTCCATTCTTTGGAAGTATAAGGAAAAGTTCTAGCCAGCTTTGTACATATCAATACATGGGAATAGGGCCTGGTTTAGCAATAAAACATTCCCTACCCCTTGAAATGTCATCTCCGCTCACCGTCCAGGACCCAGTACGTCCCAATGACCACTGGCCACACCCTCTCATCTCCTTGGCTACTTAGTTCCTCTTCACCCCTACCCTAAAAAATGGGAATGCCCCAGAGCTTACATCACAGACTGTTTCTCTTCTCTACAAACATTCTAATCTCATGAATTTACACATGCTCCATTAGTGATAACTCCCAAATTTATATGTTCAGTGTGGAGTGTTGTGGAGGACCACCTGGGGGACTCTCCTTGAAAGAAGAGCAATAATCTCCATTTTTGCTAAACTAGGCCCTAGTCCCATGTATTGATATGTACAGAGCTGGCTAGGACTTTTCCTTATCCTTTCAATTGGTTTTAAGCAATGTATATCAGTCCAGCTAAGGTGCTGATGTGTAGTCTTTGAAGCAAAGAAGACAGGGCAGTGTTTACCTGCCCCATAGCTCCCCAAAAAACAAGTGTGAGTTAGGGTGGGATAGAGAGCTGTGCTCCATGCTGTCTGAGCCTTGAGATAAGGGGCTATGACTTCCCAGAGTATAAAGATTACAC
This sequence comes from Dinomys branickii, assembly GCA_004027595.1. Lineage (NCBI taxonomy): Eukaryota > Metazoa > Chordata > Mammalia > Rodentia > Dinomyidae > Dinomys > Dinomys branickii. The sequence continues at coordinate 45,570 of PVLD010014737.1, read as the reverse complement.
ATCAAAGCTGAGGCACCAACCCCAAAACATTAGATACTACCTCAGTGTGTTATGTAGATTACTCTTTTGCACATCCTTCTCTCTGCATGTTGCATAGGTCATTTCAGGCCTGCTCCTGCTGACAGAACTCATGTACTTTCACAGTCACTCATCCTCATACCACTCCCTTCTTTTTCTTTTTGGTGCTGGGAATCAAACCCAGGACCTTGCACTTGCCAGGCAGGTGCTTATGCCACTGGGCTATATCCCTGGCCCATCACGCCCTTCTTCATGGATTAATAAAACCCAGGTTCAGCCCTGGGTCTAGGCCTCTGTTCCAGATAGCCAGTGTCATGGCTGGACTTAGGACTCCTTGGCTTCCCATAAGTACAAATATGCCGTAGTGTCTTTAATCTTGCCATGGGTTGCACTGGCAGTGGTAAAGTGGAATTAGTTCATTAGAATTCCAATAACTTTCCCATGGGAGTACAAATACCAACTTCCAGGGCTGAGATGAAGACCAGGAAGGGCTCTCTATAGACTGTGATCTGAACATCAGACTGATATATCTTGATGTTAAGTCAACACACATCTCAAAAAAGAGAGAGGGAAATAAATGTTGGCACAAATGTGGATAAATCAGAGCCCTTGTGTACGGTTTAGGGGAATGATGCAGCCACAGTAGAAAACGACAGATGGTTTTTCAAAAAAGTCAAACATAGAATTAACATATGATCTGGCAATTTCACTTGCTTCTCTACCCTGGAATATGAGCTATATTCAGGTGGGAAATTTTGTCTGCTTCGTTCATTACTAGATCGCAGACTGTGGAAAAAATTCTGTAAATCTTTATTGAATGAATGAAATATTACTTCATCCTGGCAAAAAAGGCATCAAAGTGCAGGAGATACTTGAGCTGGGTTTTGAAAGATGAGCAAATGTGAACCAGGAAGGCAAGAAGGAGAGATCAGTTAGAGGATGCCGTGAGCAGGAGGGAGCACAAAGGCATTTGCTAAGGTTGGCAACTAAAATGCTCTCTAGTGTGAGAAACTGCAGGAGCAATAAGATTCAAAATGTACAACAGATACTGTGAAAGAGAAAGAAACTGCTCAAAAGGAAAGAACAACTGAGATGGGAGAAAGGAGAAAAGAAGGAAGGGAAAAGAAAGAAATATAGATATATACATATACACCAGATAGCTAAGATAATTATACTAATTTCTATTAGTTCATTAAAAAGAATCGTTTGTGGTTCTGTGGAACTCTCCACTGGCGGGTGTGGCCTGCTGCATAGGAGCAGCCCCGCTCTCTGTGGAACTCTCCATTGGCAGGTAAGGCCTGCGGCTTGGAGGCAGCCCTGTTCTCTATGGAACTCTCTGTTGGTGAGTGAGGCCTGCACGTGTGCTCCACCCTGCTTCTTTTGGACAGGGAAGGAGCTTGGCCCAGGGAAGCAGCACCTGAGTGGCCTGTCTCTGTGGAACTCTCCATTGGCAGGTGAGGCCTGCTGCATGGGAGCAGCCCCAGGCTCTGTAGTTCTGTAGGTTGGGAGGTGAGGCCTGCTCTCCCCCAACCAGCTACCTGAGGATCCTGGAGCAATGGCCGCTGTCTGCCCACCATAAGATCCATGGCTGAGGCCCACACACTTTTCATCCATGGCCTGGAGACCCTGGTACTGAAGGCCAGCATTGCCCCAACATTGCAGTTATTGTCTGAGCTGTGCACCCCAGCAACTGCCTGGGGAACCTGAGCCCAGTGGTCCATACCTGCTACCATCTTGGGATAAGTTTGATACCCAGGTAACCTAGTAACCTAGGTCCTTCGGTGAGCTGCCTGGGTAGCTAGTAGCTCAGTACTTTTCATCTGACATCCAAAATGGCAAGACAAAGGAGCAAAATGCAGTCTCAGAACTCAGCTCCACCCAGAACAAGTCCAGGAGACACTGACATAGGAGAATATGGAAGCCACATAACTGAAATATCTGAGTTGATTGCATCTGAAGTAAAGAAACAACTCCATCAGGCCATAGAAGAAATCAGATCAGAAATAATCTCTCAGGCAAAAATGAAATGATAATAATAATGAAAGAGATGCTCCTCACATCTAGAGAAGAAACAGATAAAAAAGAAAATGAACCCAGGCAACAGATGGAAACATGACATGAGCAATTTAGGAATGAATTTAAACACATGAAACAGACTCAAAGAGATTTCCAGGAAATCAAAACTTCCACTGAAAGCTTGCAAAACCCCTTGAATGAAGCTGAAGATAGAATTTCAGATCTTGAAGACAGCATGGCAGCTAGATATCGTGAAAGGAAGGATCTCTTAAAATCATCAAGGATCCAGGAAAAATCAATCCAACAGCTGCAAGATGAGGCAAAGAGAAATGATGTCCGAGTAATAGGAGTCAATGAAACAGCAGGAGGCAACACAAATGACATAAAAAGAATATTTGGAGAAATAATAGCAGAAAATTTCCCAAGCATGAGAAAAAGATTCTGATGTGTAGCAAATCAGGCATATAGAACTCCAAGTAGCCATAACCCAAATAAAACCACACCCAATCATATAATAATCAAGATCTCAGATATCCAGCAAAAGAAAAGAATATTAAAAGCTTCTAGAGAAAAGAAACAGAACATCTATAAAGGAAAGCCCATCAGAATCACAGCAGACTTCTCAACATAAACCACGCAATCGAGAAGAGCTTGGAGCAAGGTATGACACGTTCTGAGACAAAACAGCTTCCAACTCAGACTGATGTATCCTGCAAAATTATCCTTCAGATTCAATGAAGAAATAAAATATTTCCATGACAAAGAACAACTGAAGAACTTCATGAGTGCCAAGCCAACATTACAAAAAGTGCTCAAAGATATTCTAGACAGAGAAAAGAGAGACCACCACTTCAAGAACAACAATAGAAAGGAATCCTCAAGCAGAGCAAGCAATTTAACAGATGGCAAAAATAGGAAACCAACAGCAAGTAAATAGCATGACAAGGATAAGCCAACATATATCAGTTATAACCATTAATGTAAATGGCCTCAATTCACCAGTCAAAAGAAGCAAACTGGCTGAGTGGATTAAGAAACAAAATCCCACAATATGCTGTATACAGGAAACACACTTTACACAAAAAGAAATCCATAGACTGAAAGTCAAAGAATGGAAAACAATTCTCCATGCAACAGGTTCCCAGAAAAAAGCAGGGGTAGCTATTATGTTTGCAGACAATGTAAACTTCAAACCAAAAACAATCAAAAGAGATAAAGAAGGTCACTGCATACTAGTTAGGGGAAAACTGCAAGAGGAAGAAATAACAATCCTAAACATGTATGCACCAAATATTGGAGCACCAAACTATATAAGTCAAATCTTAACAGACATGAGAAACCAAATAATCACTAACACTATTGTAATAGGGGACCTAAACACCTCTTTGATGCAAAGAGATAGGTCAACTAGACAAAAAGTTGCAAAGAAATAACAGACCTGAACCAAATCTGCAAACAGTTGGACTTAGTAGATGAACACAGAGTATTCCACCCCACAACATCAGAATACACATTTTTCTCAGCTGCACATGGGGCTTTCTCAAAAATAGATCATATTCTAGCCCATAGAGCACACCTACTTAAATGCAAAAGAATCGAAATTATCCCATGCATATTATCTCACCAAAGTGCCATGAAATTGGAAGTTAATGACAAAAGGAACTCCAAAAGCTCCATAAATTAGAAAACAACCTCCTGAACAACCACTGGGTCACAGAAGAAATTAAAGAAGAAATTAAAAAATACCTACAAACAAAAATGCAAATACAACATACCAGAATCTGTGGGATGCAATGAAAGCAGTCCTCAGAGGGAAATTTATAGCAGTGAACTCACACATAAGGAAAATAGAGAGAGAACAAATAAATAGCCTAATGCTACACCTCAAAATTTTAGAAAAAGAACAAACAAGTAGCTCAAAGGCCCAAAGCCCAAAGAAGGGAGGAGATTATAAAGATCAGGGCAGAAATTAATGCAATTGAGATAAAGAAAACCCTACAAAAAATAAATGAATCAAAGAGTTGGTCCTTTGAAAGAATAAATAAAATTGATAAACCCCTTGCAACCTTATCAAAAAAATAAAGGAAAAAACTCAAATTCATGCAATAAGGAATGAAAAGGATGAAATCACTACAGATCCTACAGAAATTCAAAAGATCATTAATACCTACTTTGAAAATCTTTACTCCCATAGGATAGAAAACTCAGAAGAAATGGACAGATTCCTAGATATGCATGGATTACCAAAGCTAAATCAGAAAGATACAAAAATCCTGAACAACCCAATATCAATTAATGAGATTGAAAATGTAATTAAAAACTTACAAAGAAAACCCCAGGCCCTGGTGGCTTCACAGAAGAATTCTATAAAATATTTAATGAAGATTTAATGCCAACACTCCTCAAACTCTTCAGTGAAATTGAAAAGAAAGCAATTCTCCCTAACTCATTTCTGGAGGTAAGTATTATACTGATACCGAAATGAGAGAAGGACCCAACTAAGAAAGAGAACTATAGGTCAATCTCCTTAATGAACATAGATGCAAAGATACTCAACAAAATACTAGGAAATAGAATGCAGACCAGGTTATACACCATGACCAGGTTGGATACATTCCAGGAATGCAGAGATGGTTCAATATATGCAAATCATTAATGTAATACACCATATCAATAGAGCCAAGGACATAAATCACGTGATCATCTCAATAGATGCAGTAAAAGTTTTTGACAAAGTCCAACATGCATTCATGATAAAAACCCTAGAGAAAATAGGAATAGCGGGCCTTTACCTCAATCTGATCAAAGCCATCTACGACAAACCAACAGCCAACATTATAATAAATGGACAAAAACTAAAAGCTTTCATTTTAAAGTCAGGAACAAGACAAGGATTTCCTCTGTCACCACTCCTATTTAACATAGTTCTGGAAACATTAGCCGGAGCAATTAGACAAGAGAGAAACAAAAGGATAGGAAAGGAAGAAGTGAAATTATCACTATTTGCAGATAACATGATACTTTACATGGAAGACCCCAAAAACTCCACCAGAAGACTCCTTGAATTAATCAACAAATTCAGTAGTGTAGATGGCTACAAAGTCAACCCTCAAAAACCAACAGCATTCCTGTACACAAACCACAAATAGACTGAGAGAGAAATTAAGGAAACCATACCTTTCACAATAGCATCCAAAAAATTGAAATATTTAGGAATCAATCTAACAAAAGAAGTAAAAGATCTATTCAATGAAAACTACAGTACTCTGAAAAAAGAGACTGAAGAGGACTTTAGTAAATGGAAAATTGTTCCTTGCTCATGGACAGGAAGACCCAACAATGTGAAAATGGCCATACTACCAAAACTGTTGTACAGATTCAATGAAGTTCCCATTAAAATACCATTAACATATCTCACAGATCTAGAGAGAACATTCCTTAAATTCATCTGGAACCAGAAGAGACACAGAATAGCAAAAGCAATCCCGGGCAACAAAGACATGTCAGGTGGATTCATAATCCCTGACCTGAAATTATACTACAAAGCTACTATAATAAAATTAATGTGGTACTGGCTGAAAAACAGACCTGAGGATCAATGGAACAGACTGGAAGATGCAGCCAAAACCAGAAACACATTCAGCCACCTAATCTTTGAAAAAGGGGCCACACAAGCTCACTGGAAGAAAGACAGCCTCTTTCATAAATGGTGCTGGACAAATTGGCTTACCACTTGCCGAAGACTGAAAATAGACCCAAGTCTATCATCATGCACCAAACTCAAGTCAAAATGGATCACAGATCTCAGTATTAAAACAGAAACACTGAACCTATTGGAAGAGAAAATAGCTAAAAATCTTGAAGACATATGGGTAGGCAGAGAGTTCATGAACAAAACCAAACCACAAAGGAAATACTTCAAAGAATCAACAACTGGGATCTCATCTTACTGAAAAGTTTTTGCACATCTAAAGAAATCACCAGTAGAGTAAAAATAAAACCCACAAATTGGGAAAAAAACAACTGGTTGTCCCTTTGACAAAGGTCTTCTATCTAGAACATATAAAGAATTAAAAGATATCAAATTGAAAGATCTAATTCTAAAATGGGCATCTGAGATGAATACACCCTTCTCAGATAAAGAAATATAAATGGCAAATAAATACATGAGAAAATGTTCAACATCATTAATCATTTGAGAAATGCAAATTAAAACAACAATGGGATTTCATCTCACCCCAGTAAGAATGGCTAGCATTGGCAAATCAACCAATACCAAATGCTGGTGAGGCTGTGGAGAAATAGGAACTCTTTTCCACTGCTGGTGGGAATGCAGACTGGTGAAACCACTGTGGAAATCGGTTTGGCGATTCCTCAGCAAACTAGGTCTAGAGGTCCCATTCAACCCACCTATTTCCCTTTGTGTATTTTCCCAGAAGATCTGAAAACATCATATCACAGCAATATATGTGCACCCATGTTTATAGCAGTGCCATTTGTAATAGCTAAATCATGGAAGCCACCCAAATGTCCATCCACTGAGGACTGGATTAAAACACTGTGGCATTTTTATATAATAGAGTATCATTCAGCTATAAAGAAAGACAAATGAGGCTTAAGTATGAAATAAGTCAGATGTGTATATGTAAGCAACATATTGTATCACTAATGTAAGAATGTGAAAGTGTGAATATACATTAGAAGGTATGATAAACATTGTGAAATGAAGGCAAACTGCTCAAAAGTAAAGAGTAACTTGGATGAGGGGAAAGAGAAAAGGAAGAAAGGGATAATTATGTGCGTATGTATATGCAGGATAGCTCACATAGTGTACTACTGACTTCTGTTGCCCTATTGTAAGGAACAGTTAATGAATAGTTGTTTGATCAGTATTGCAGGTCTATATTTGTTTTCCTGAGTATACATGTTGAAGTTGTCAATATGTAACACAACAATGATTGTTAATTCCTTGTGACCTTGTCTGTAAATCAGTTTTGCTTATACTATTCTTGTGCTACTTTGTAAATGACTGTTAATATGCTTTTGCTTTTTTACTTTTAAAATAAAAAAGAATAGTTTGTGCTTATACTGTTTGATTAATTTTTCATGCCTATATCTTGTAATCTGAGCAAGTACTTTGGAGATGCAATATATTAACCACAGTTCATCTGCTATCACTGTTTTGAAATTATGTATCATTGTTTTTTTCTCTTTAAAATAAAAATTGAAAGCACAAAACAAAACAAATTAAATGTTCCCCTTAAGTCTTAGGTCTCCAGAGGTGGGGCCTGGTTAGAAGAGGTGGGTAACTGGGGGTGTGACCTGGAAGGGTGTCTTCTTGTCCCTGGGCTTCTTCCTCCTCTCTCTCCTTTCTCTCTTTGCTTTCTAACTGCTATGGTTAGAGCAGCTTTGCACTGAAGTGCCCTCTGCTTTGTTGTTTCTGTCTTGGAACCAATCAACTATGGACTGAATCCTCTGAAAACCATAGCCAAAATAAGCCTTTTCCCTTTAAATTGCAGGTGTTAGGTATTTTGTCCCAGCAACAGGAAGATGAGTAACATGGCATGCGATAGAGGAGACTGTGAAGGAACCTGCAAAGGGAGTGCCCCTGGGCAGACCCAGGCTGAAGAGCGAGGAGAGGGAGGACAGTATTCATCCATGCTGTACACTTGGGGTCTAGCACCCACATGAAGGAGCTTGGGATTTACTGTGCTTATGAATAGTGCTGACCGTGTGGACTCCCATACCTCGCCCCAGAGATGCTGATGAGTCAGGGCTGGGAGCCATCCAGTGTTGTGTTTTTAATTTTCAGTCGCAAGAGGCCCAACTCATGGATGCACACTTTGGTTAACTTAAGTATACATTACATAAAGCACTTTGTTCCCATAAGATTTAACCTTTCGGGAATTGTGGGACCTAAAACTCTTCTTTTTATTACCTTTTGAACCACTGTCCTGACTACAGAGTGCAGTCTGGGTACAATGGGAGAAGAAAGAAGAGTTAGGGGATAGGGAAGGCTGAATTCAGGCAGGGGAAAGGAATGGAGTTCAAGAGATGAAGATGAGGAAGAGTACAGGGCAAGTGATTCAGGTGGGGGTGGAGGAGAGGGAAGAGTCCAGAGGGTGGGACTGTCTTGTGGACGCACTTTTTTTTTTTTTTTTTTTTGCGGTACTGGGGATCGAACTCAGGACCTGCGCTTGCTAGGCAGGCGCTTATTCCACTGAGCTATATCCCCAGCCCTGGGACTGTCTTGTGGGACTGAGCAGATGGTTCCAGCATCTGAACTCAGAAGCACAGCATCCTAGGACACAGAATGGTGCTTTTGACTCATATGTCTGAACCAAGACAGGAGCTTTAATGTCCCAAGCACCAATTCAGAGAAGAGGACTGATTAAATCTCAGGAGGAAGTCTTGAATTGGGTGCTAAAAGGCCCAGAAGAACACAGATCATGTGACTGCTGCCCCTTCCTTTATGGAAACAGGCTGGAACAGATCCCAGGCCAGGCTGTACTTCTTCAAGCAAATGAACTTTCTAGATAGATCCAAGATGCTGATTAAAATCCTATCATTACCCATTGGAGAGCTGTTGCTAGGTGCCTTGCTGTACATGGCACTGAACTGTGAGCCATCAGCTTCTGAGTAATTGAAACCCAACTTCCTCCCACACAGTTGTAGACTGAGACTCAGCTAAAAAGTGAAGAGCCTTGCTCAGGAAGCTTCTTGACAGCAGCTCTCTCCGACAGACACTTTCACATGGTCACAGGCCTATCTTCCCTCTACAGGCTGCAGAAGATGAGTGTCTTAGTCACTTTTTCACTGGGACAAAAGACCTGAGACCTGCAATTTGAAGGAAGAAAGGTTTATTTTGGTTCATCTTTCAGTCCATAATCATTGGGCTACAGTCTCCTTAGAAGGCAGAACAGAAAGGCAGAGGGGTGTGGTGGAGGACAGACATGGTGTGCAGGAGTCAAAGGAGAAAAACCTGGGTCTGCCCACAAGGGCCCGTCTCTTCTGACTAGGCCCGCCTCCCAACAGCAAGTCAGTTCTGATGCCCCTATAATCCAAGCACCTTTCATGGCCCACTCCCATGATTGTATAAGGCTTCAGGGGGTCATATAGATATAAACTACAACAATGTGGGGGCTGAGAGGGGACAATCTTGTCTATCTCAAATCTCAAGTTGTTTAGAGTTTTTGGACAGCTTCCCCGGCTGGCCAACCTGGTCAACAGAGATGTGTGTGAGTGATATTTTCTTCTTCAAAAGAAAATCTTAATACTCCCAGGAAATACTTTGACAGAGAAGTAAGCCAAGCTGGAACATCAAGACCTTTAACCATATGAATGGAAATAGAACTCAATGAATGCAAAAAGGCACTGAAGCTTTTCCAGTTCTCCTGCTTAGATCACAAGTTTGTATATTTGAATTCTGAAAGCAGGCTTTAAATGCAATATAGATATACATAGCAATATTTTCTGTATAAATGGTACAATAATGAGTGTGAAGTGATTTCACATAGCATTTTTCTAGTTTATAAAACAGCTTTACAAGGTCAGTCCCACAGCATGATAAAAATAAATATATTGAATGCTCATTCAACACGAATTTTAGTTTTTCCATCATTCTCTGGGGAGAAAAATCTCTTTAAACATTATCCAAATTGTTGATTGTACCTTCTGCACAATTCTGGGATAAGCAGTATTTTCCAAGCTAAGTATTTCTTTTCTTTTTTTTTTTTTCCAAGCTAAGTATTTCTGACAAAGCAATACCTTAGCAAACCCCAAACATCTGTTTATGACACACTGATCATCTTTGCAAATTGCTTCCCCAGCCATCGCTGAATTTCTATGCTCCAACTGCACAAGGCCTTAAGTTCAGCAGCAGGAAGCTGTGCTAACTACTCTGTCAGATTGTCAGTGTATGGGTGCTGGGAGAGTTCTTGCTCACTTTTGGTGTACCCAGAAATGGAAGACCTATATGAGGCCAAGTTTGTGACCCATCCATCTTTTTTGTTTCTGATTTGTATTATAGGAAAATCTGGAGGAGTACACAGTCTATGAGAGGCCATCATGGCAAAATCTCAAAAATAAGGAATAAAGGTTTAGATGAAAACGATGTTACACTGACAGGGCAACACGGTTCCAGGTTTGTTTTACAGTTTCACATACATGCTTAGGCACACAGGAAAACACATTATCCAAGAAAATACCAAAACATGACCAGGGTAGCCTGGGATGGTAAAATTAAGGGAGATAAATTTTTCCTTTATTTTTTATTTTTGTGCATTCCCTACTTTTTCTGTGATGAGTGTGTATCTCAACTATAACCAGGAAGAAATCCAATTTTTTTTAAAGTTAGGGAATATACATCAGAATGTTCTTCATAGGTCAGCCCACAAGTGCATAAGCCCAAGACACAACCCTCAGAAGAAGAGATCCTGGCAAGGACGAAGCAAGCTTCGAGGTCTCCTTGAGGGTTTGGCCTTAGTTGCTCTGCCTCCACCTGGCTGGTGAGAAACAGAAGTTGCTCTGCATCAGTCTGAGCAGCCTGCTTATTGTAATCTGTTGTCTTTTGCAATAAAACTGCTAGTTCTGTGGAGAAGAAAAGTTTAAGATCTTGCTGCTGTGGATGTAACGAGGTCTGAAACATATTCCCTAAGCACAGGCCACAGACAGGTAACGGAGCCCATGTTGGCTGTGGCTAGTCTGTCATTCTAGAAATGACTCTCCAGTGACACCTTGCCGAAGCCTCTTGTGGAGATGATCATAACAGCAAGAGTAAGAATATTTGGCTGTTGTGAGTTGCAGGCAAGCGTGCTGTCTCTACTGCCTACAAAGTTCTGGGATGGTTTTCTCCAAACCACTCTTGTGACGACTTTTTACTTTATTCCTTCCTCTTCTAGTGTTCTTTCTAGATCAAGGGGTTGACTCCAAGACAGTCTTGTTCAATATTCTTTGAAGGCTCCTCACCTTCACCTGCCTTAGCACATCTGGGGCAGGACATGGTCCATGGGGGACCCACCCTGGCAGAGTGTGCTGACTTTGTGAGGCAGAGTCATGAATAATTCACCTTTTGTCCAAATGTCAAATACTGGGCATACACCCAGTAGGAGCACTCTTGGTCCTCAGTGAGCAGTGCTAGGAGGGAGTTTTTGCTACTCACTACTGTGCCCTCATCCAAAGTGCTTACTTGTTACAGAAATTAACAGATAGTAAATAAATGAATGAATGAATGAGTGATGAACAACCGAATGAAGAATTTTGAATGGCAGACAGGACACAGAGAAAGAAGTACAGATATGTCATTATGACTCCCATCTAGTTGGCTAAAAGATACAATTTGGCAAGTTTTACATCCCAGACAATAAAGTCAAAAAGGAGTAGAGTCTAACTCTTCTTCAATAAAAATTCAGTGAGTGTGAGACATGCATCAGGCCTGGAATTTAGAGCTCCTTTTGCTCTATTTGAAGCTGGCAGTGTATGTGAGGTTACACAAATTCCAATTAGCACATTCTGAAGGCAAAGACCCGGGAGGCTGCCAAGGTGGAGCTGGCTAAAAGTGCCAAATCATGTCCATTTTCATAAGTAGTGACAGTCTTCTTTCTCTTGGATGAGTTCCCTGAGCCAATTTTAAGTCTGTCAGTACCAGAGTAGAAAATGGTATTTAGTACACTCCTAAAGGTCCCTTCTTTAATTTCAGGGAAAAGGAAGAAAAGTCCAGGGTTATGAAATAACACATTCACAGCATGCCTTGGCCAGGTCCTTCTTGCTCAGTAAAAATGGGTGAAATCTCTTCTAAATTATTGGCTTTAAGGTAACTCATTGGTACCCGTATCTGAAAAGCCCATAGCCATCACTAGCTTCCGATATAGACTTCTGAGGATGTTGTCTTGATTCTATCTCTTGACATCTCATAACTTGCTTTCCTGTGGGATGCCTTTATTCTTGGTAGACTATTGACAAAATGGTCACAGGAAGCTTCAGGATTAAGTGTAGCATCACCTACGAGAGAGGTGGTCTCTGCTAATAGTTGCAACAGAAGCTTCAAAGTTAGCTCTCTCCACCTGATCAGGGGCACGGGCCTAATGCGGATCAATCCCGGTGGCCAGCGGGATAGAATGTGCTCATTGGGTAAGTTTAGGCCTCGTGGAACAAGGAGAGTGGGACTGACCTGCCTCCGTCACATGGTCTGAACAGCGAAGTTAGTTACACGGCCAGTATCTCAAAGGAAATTAGAAATATCCTAGATGAAAGGCTGCTGTGCCATAAGAACAGATGCCCACTTTAGCTGATGTTTCCAACCGTGGCTGGCTCACTGAGTATCGGTGTCAGAACTGGAGGAGACAAGAACACACCAGGACTCAGGCCCCACTCTCACACAGGACATGAGAGTCGCGTGTGCACACAGACAGGATCATGCGAAACATCTGTCTGTGTGAGCCAGGGGAAGCAGAGGACTGACCAAAAACAGGCCTGAGTTTCAAGGCTCAGCGGTGTTCCTCTCAAGCACTGTGCCTTAGGCAGGTCCCTTAAGCCCTCTGAGCAAATGAAGTTTCCTTTCCTAATGAAATGGTGAAGTGAAATTGAAGGGATGAGACAAAGGGTACCGTTCATGAGCTTGGGAAGTGTTTGGGGCTTTGTTATAAAGACATCTGTCTTCACCCCAGAAGTTGAGCCGACTCCTTTTGTTGTTGCTGTTGTCATAACACCAGTTAATACCCTCACAATGCATTTGGGGATGTGCTGGGCCAGGAGCTTAAGTTTTGCCTTCTGTGGGTTTAGGCCTCCAGGCCACATGGAAGCCAATGCTAGCAGTGGTCGGGACTTGCGGGCTCCCTCTCCGGGTGGTCGGTGCAGGTGCCACGGGGTCCTAAAGGGCAAGAAGGATGGGATCCAAGGGGCAGCAGGAAGAAAGAGGTCCAGGGAAATGGTCTGAGCAGAGGTGTGGATGGGAGGAGATGCTGGAGAAGGGCAATGTGAGACCCAGAGGAAGATCTCAGCCTGTCAGCAGTAGTTGTCTCTGGGATGTAGAAAATTTGAATTCAAAATTTGTCCTTTGTTGCATTTTCTAACCCCCTACAGCATATACATTATGAGTCCAATTAAAATAGTCTTGCTTTTTTTTTTTTTTTTTTTTTGCGGTACTGGGGATCGAACTCAGGACCCTGCGCTTGCTAGGCAGGCGCTTATTCCGCTGAGCTATATCCCCAGCCCTGAGTCCAATTAAAATAATAAATGGAGTAGAAGCTATATGTAGGCTACCTTGTCTACACAATATTAGCACAGGGCTATCTTTTTAATGAACCAAGAGAAATTAGCTGATAATAATCTTAACTATCTTGTGTATATATATATGTATTTTTTCCCTTTCTTCATTTCCCTTTTCCCTATCACAGTTTGTCTTTTCTTTGGAATGATTTCTTCCCAATTTGCAATATCTATTGTAAAGATCTTATTTTGCAATATCTATTTCCGATCTTACTTGTTCATTTTTTCACACTAGTGAGACAATACAATGTTTACATAAATCAGACCAATAAATAAATCAGACCAATCACAGATGGATCTGATTTATTTCACTTATGAGTCTGGTCTTGAGTTGTACCCTTTTACCTATAAAAGCCCTGAGTTTATCTTTCTTTATAGCTGAGTAATACTCCATTGTATAGAAATACCACATCTTTTTTATCCACTCCTCAGTTGACGGGCATTTGGGTAGTTTCCAAGATTTAGCTATTACAAACTGTGCTGCTATAAACATGGGTGCACATATATCACTGTGGTATGATGTTTTCAATTCTTCTGAAAAAATACCCAGAAGAGGAATAGCTGAGTTGAATGGGGCTTCTAATATAACCATTGTTAATTTCCTATCATGTTGTTTGAAATTCTGTAGCATTTTCATTGTTTCTGTCTTTGTTGTTGTTTTGTTTTTGTTTTTTTCTCTCTTTTAAATAAAACAAATAGAAGGAAAGAACAATTTAAAAATATTTTAAGACACTAAAACTATATGAAGCAACTACCTGTGATGGTTTTCTTATAGTCCTACACTATACTTAAATAAAAGTGAAAGATTTTCACATTAATAGTAACTTTTAGTCTTCTTCCTTCGGCTCTTGTCACTGGCACTTTTTCATAATTAGGAAGAAAATATAAGGACGACGGTTATAAAAAAGCAGCCATCCTCAACTCAAGCTTTCAGTTTTCCTTTTGCTCCCTAACTCGTTTCTGGTGTTCCGGCTCCTGAGAGGATATCAAGGGTGCAGTGAATGTCGCCCTCCATCCCTCTGCAGATGACATTGAAACCGGCAGACATGTAAAGGCAACTGGTCTTTTTAGATCATAGACCTTACTGAGCTGGAATGATTGAGGACGGATGACTGTTCACGCTGGGTCTCCTCACTCTGGGATGCTTAGCAAACCAGCTTTACAAAGGCATAAACAGATGATCATTGTGATGATGATCCTGGTAATAGTGTCCATCATTATATTAGCATCTAATATTTATGAGGATTTCTAAAATACTGCAGTAACAACTTCATACACTTTCTTTCATACGATCCTTATAACCATCCTAGCAGATAAGTCTTATTGCTCCAGTTTTATAGGTAGACGCAGCACATGACAGAGAAGCGGTGATGTGCTTCAGGTTATAGGCCTGCAAAACCACCACGTCAGGCTTCTCTTGTGTGCTGATTTCAGATCCTGTGTTCTTAAGCCTGTGTAACCACTGTGTAAGTGCAACAGAAGTAAAACTGAATCCTAATTCTCAAGTCCTATTGACAGAGTCTTAAGTAAAGATGACTTATAATTCTGTGGCTGGTAGGATCTGAAGTAAAAGTGAATCCTGATCCCATAATTGGCGGTGTGCAGGCTAAACTACTACAAACAGATTCTCCAAAATATAGAGGGCTAACTAAGGTGGAGATCTTTTTCTTTCCCACAACAGTGTCAAGGGCAGTAGGGCTCCAAAGCGGCTTGTGACCACTCAGCTCCGCCATCCTCAGCCTCCGTCAAGTTTTAACCTGTGCCTTCTGTTATGTGGGCGTAAGGCCCCTGCTGTGGCTGTCACCGTTCCCGTCTCGTGAGAAGGGGTGCTAGTGAAGGTTCAGAGTGAGCCACTTGCGTTTAGGCTGGGGATGGCCTGCGAGGCGTGTGCATTACCTCTGCTCATCTCTCTGGCCTGCACTTAATCTGCTGGCCACATCTAGTCCCAAGAAGGCCAGGAAATGCCATCTCTGCTGGGCTGCCATGTGTCAAGCAAGAGCTAAGGATGGTCAAGTATTAAAAGGAGAAAAGGGAAAAAACCAGACTGTGTCTGTGATGCCAGTCCATTATGAAGTTAAAAGTTGTTTTTTTACAGTGTGAGTCACCCAGTTTACACTAGCTGTGATATGTAAAAGCAAGGAGCCAAGGCTCAGAGAATTTAAGCAGTTTTGCCAGTATCCTTTGTCTCATTATGGAAGACCTGAGTGTACAGTGTGTTCTTTGGTTTTCAATTCAACGTTTTTGTTAAAAAAAAAACTGGGTAATTAAATTAAGTGGAAAAGGAAATCATGAAATTTCTAAGCTGTGCCAGATAAATGCAGAGACAGTAAAAAAAATACCTGATTGTAATTTTGCTCACATAGTGAGCAGAGGTTGAAAGGGAACTGATTAAATGTCAAAAAAAGTATGTTCATCAAATTTTAAAATTGAACAAGATAAAAATAAAATAAAACAAAATATAATAAAATTGAATAAGATATCACTAAGATCAGCTTTCTCGCTCCATAAGCAAGGTAACTTTCCCAAAGCCGACTGATTTCTACAGTCGCATATCTTGCATGAAAAGACTGTTTTTCTCCTGAATTTCAATGTTTCTTCTTCTGAACCCCTAAGTCCTTCCTGACATAAAAGCTCCCTCAACATCTTAACATTGGAGCCCATGAGGTTCCCAGGAAAACCCTCTCCAGCTCTTGGGTATTATCTATAGAATCCATTGCTCTCTGATCTGGCTCCCATTCAGAAGCTAGCCAGTTCCAATTCAAGCACATCCACTTATAAAAGGCCCTCCTTCATCAAATACCATGCCAAAGGCAAGTCCCCAGTTGGTCACAATTTAGCAACAAATAGATATAAGCAATTAACCAGGAAACTATGTAAAGTGATACAGCAGCTGGATATAAAGGAACAGCTATTTTCTCAGAAAGCATAACACACACCACTAGCGTCCAATACCTCCTTGCCCCTGACCACATGGGTAACTATCCCATGCTATCCCATCCCAGTGAGTGACACAGGATGGGCATATGACTCATGCTGGCCCAGGGAGCCCCTGAGAGTTAGTCACTGAGGCAGGAGACACACTTTCTCCTGCTTGTTCAGTCTGAGAGGTGGATGAATGGGAAGTCTGAGTGAATGGTAATCTTGTTTCCCACCATGTAGGAAAAGCCTGTTGTTGGTAGGCTTGGCAGACCAATGTAGATTGGAGTAGGAAAGTGAGATCCATGCCTCACAGCAGCCAATACTCAGATCCTGGTATCAACCATCATGATCGTCACTATCAATGCTTATCATGCTTATTTTAGGCCAGCAATGGTGCACATAAAATGTAGGCACTCGATGTCATCTCACTAAATAATGATAATAGTATTATGAATAAAATAATACTGGTATTACTTTTCCTTTACAGATGAGTAAGCTGAGAAACAAAAAGGATTAAATAATTTGCCACAGGCCACACAGCTAGTGAGAACTGGGCCATAAATCCAAATTTGTCTGACTCTGAAATCTTAGTTCTCTCCATTGCAACCTAGGGCCCTGTGCTTGCAAGGCCCTGTGTTCGGAATTAAGGCAGCTGCTTCAGTTTTCAGTACAGAAAGAGGACTCAGGCATTCACATTCCTGGATGCCAAGCTGCACTCGATTCTGGATGCTTTTTCTCAGTGTGGACTTGACCAGCCCCTGCCTACTCCTCGGTGACCTTGTGAGGAGTCGTCCATCCAGGCAGGAGAATCTCAAGTCCTGTTCCCACTGCAGCTACTCAGGGTGGGGAGAAGCACAGAAGGCTAGCAGTCATGACATCACGGAGATTCCTTATCCTGGGTCCCGGGAGGCGTGAGGTTAGCCAGGCAGTGGCTGGCTGGGAGAAGAGCTCCAGACCAGGGCAGCGTGGAAAAACATAAAGGTAGAAAGAGCCTGGCTATTGACGCCAAGGATATTCCAAGCCAGTCTACCTCTAGACTTTTGTATGAGGGAAGGAAATTCTCATTGCTATTAGTTTGGGGTTTCTCTTTTAAGTGTACTCAAACCTAAAACTAAATAATAAAAAAGACCTTTTGGCGTCCTCATTTTTGTACCCCCCATACCCTAAAGGGTTTTCTGGCACATGAAATATGTTTGCTGAATCATACACAGTCCACACCACAAGGGCAGTCAGCAGAAGTGAGTATGATGCACACATACATGAAACACAGATAGGTATTTCTAGCTCAGAGAGTTTCAGGGGGGGCACTAGGGATGTTTCACTGGAGATTTCAAGTAGCTGCCCAGTAGGAAGCTGGCTGACAGAGATGAGCGAGTGGTTTTGTGATTACACTTACTTAATGTTTATAGAAGAGAACTGTTATCAAGGGCCAGCCTCCAGGCCCCCAGTGCTTGGTCTCAGAAAGCCCTCACAGGGGAATCTACGTTTCACATCATGTATTTCTACTTTAAGCACAGCGGCCTTCACTGTCAGCTCTGCACACAAAAAGCTGCAAAACCTCATTGACTCTAGTCCTGCATTCTTGTAGCCAGTAAGAAGAAATAACCAACTCACTGTTCTCTTCAACCTTCTAGACCCACCCCCAATTTCTTTGTGAGACATGAGAAGCTACCCTTAGGAAATAACATACATCTCTCCTGTTCTCTTTTGACCAATCATGTAGCAAATATTTACTGGGTGCCCGCTCTGTGCCAGGCACTGTTCTTGGTACTAGAGATGCAGTAGTCTTAAAACAAACCTAAGCCCTGAGTGCATGAGGCTCACATTCTAGCAGGAGAGTCAGAAAATAAATACATATTTAAAAAGTAGAAGAAGCAATCTGCCAGTTAGCGGTCAGTGCTAAGGAAAAGAATGAAGAAAGAAGGGGAGTTTCAGGGGATGGGGTTAGGATTTCAACAAGGTGGTTAAGAGCGGCTTCACTGAGAAAGTAACATTTGCGTGAGGATCAGAGAGAAATGAAACAGTGAGGACTAAGGCACTGGAAGGACAAGGACCTAACGCCAGGACCCAAGAGCCAAGCCCGTGGCGACATGGATGAACCTGGAGGGCATCATGCTGAATGAAACAAGCCAATCACAGAAAAAATACCGCATAATTCCACTCATATGAAGAATCTAAAATAGGTACATTCATAAAATCAGACTTGGTAGTTACCAGGCAGCTGGAGCAAGGCGGAAATGGGGACTTGTTGAATGGATATAAAGTTTCCATAGAGCAAGGTGGGATGTAGAGGTCCGTGGTATAATACTCTACCTGTAATCAACAATACTATGCTGTATACTTAAAATTGTGCTAGAAGGTTAGGCGCTACATTAAGTATTCTTAGTGGGATAAAATAACTTATTGTACATCCGTTCCTTTTTTTTTTTTTTTTCCAGGACCGGGGATCGAACTCACGGCCTTAGTGCTTAGCGGCAAGCACTTACCCCACTGAGCTGTACCTCCAGCCCTAAAATAACTTATTGTAAAGAAAAAAAAAGAAAGGATGAGACCTAAAGGTATGAAGGAGCTTGTGGGGTTGACCGCCCCACAAGGAGGCCAGTGTGGGTGGGGCTGAGGAAGCTGTGAGAGCTTTGAGAGGGTAACAGGATCTGTTCTGCATTGTACCAAGATCACTCTGGGTGCTGTCTTTAGAACAGGGGAGCCAAGGAGACTAGTCAGGAGACCTTTCCCCTCGAGGTGCCCAGACACCATCTCCTGTCAGCCATTTTCCCCGTCTCTTCATTCCTTCCGTGCCCCAGCCCCTTGGAGCCAAGAGCCACTGTGTGTTTGCTCTGGCCCCACCCAAATGGACTTTTTTCATACCAGATAACTGAAGAGATGCCACTGTAAGAAGACTGTGAAGAAAAACAGTGAAGAAGAATCTCTAGAGTTTTCAGGGGGCTGTGAAAATGAGCTTCACATCTCCCCACTGGTTTAGTTGGGACTTCCTCACATGTAACCCAAATGATTCCAAGTGTGTATTGCTTTCCACTGCTGGTAGACAAATTACCACAAACTGAGCTATACTTAAAACAAGTCCCCCATGTCAGAAGTCTAGGTGTAGTGTGGCTGAGTTCTTTCATTTTGGTCTTGGGCTCTACATGCAACCAAGAGGGTGCTCTGATGAGCTCTTCTCTGAAGGCTCTGGCTTCCTGTTCCCTAATGGCTGTAAAACTGTCACCAGGAGACTGCTCTCAGCTCCCAGAGGATTACTGCATTCTTGGAACGTATCTTCTAACTTCCCTTACTGAGTTTTTCTCACACTTCACACCTGCTTTCTTGATCTTCAATCTCCAGACTTGGTTGTAAGGGCTCATGTGGTTAAGTCAGGTCCTCCTGAATCGTCTCCCTCTCCTATAGTCCATTTCTTTGCAACCTTCATAATAATTATAAAATCTCTCACAACACCTAGTTTAGTGCTTGAATAAGTGGAAGAAGCTGTGTAGAGCAAGGGCTGGGAATTTTGTCATTTTAGAAATCTGCTGGTCATCTTAGAAATCTTCCAACTATACCAAGTAAAAGAGAAGACACTGGTAGAGCAGCAGGAAGAGCTGCAGGCACCAGTCAGGGCTTCAGGGACTAGGACCAGGACTCAGCATGTCCACGACATTCTCCATTCACCTCTCACTGCTGTTGACTTCTACTTCTCTTCATTCTCATGTAACGGGAAAGAGCCACTAAGTGTCCTAGTTTTTGCTATGATAGTTTTGCTGTTCTAGTAAAAAGGGAATACCATCTTCTGATGTTTGCCTATCAATCCAATGAGGTATTCTGGTTTTTTGAGACAAGGTCTCACTCTGTAATTTAGGCTGTCTTTAATTCACTATGTAGCCCAGGCTGGCCGTGAACTCATGGTACTTCTCCTGCCTCAGTCTTCACAGGGCTGGGATTACAGGTGTGCACCACTGTTCCCAGCAAAAGCAGCATTCTGGCTGGCCCAGGTTCAGCCGTGAACTTATGGATGAGATATAAAGTGAAGCACTGAGATCAAGGGCCCTCTGGAAAAGGGGGTGATTCTCTAAAGAAAGGAGATGGAAAGCTTATAGGCCAACGGGAATCCTAGTGCGCTGCATCCACCTTACCCTTTTAGCAAAGACCCAACAGCTTCTCTGCAGGCCTCTCCCTCCTTTTCTCACCAGCTTAGCTGGTCCTGCTCTCTCTACCTCACAGGGAACTGAGATCCAGACCTAGTACACATCAATCAGTTTAGACCTACAGTGGCGAGGAGCAGGACAGCTGCCTTGGAACTTTGAGGGGAGAAACCGATGACACGCTGAGGAATAAGAAGGGAAAGGATATGATTTGATGACATCCTGGAGACACTTTGCTATGGGGTAACACACCTGTAAACTTTCAAACTGCTTTTTGTTGTTACTGTTATTCTATAGGCTGTGTGCATCCTAACTGGCTTTTTGGGAATCTTTGAGATAGTGCTTAAGAGAGGTCCTATCTGGGCTGCATTCAACACCCCAATAGGCATGGCGTGGTCACAAAGGTCGTGTCTGAGCCGACGTGGCTCCAGGGAGGTTCGGCCAGTTGGAGAAGGAGCTTAGCTAAGGCTGGAGGTCAGAGAGCTGACTCTGGCCCTAAAGAACCAAGCAGCAAGTCCTGGCGAAAGTGTGGTGGGGTGAAAGCAGAGCTAGGCACGCCCTGAGGATGAATCCCAAACCCAGAAGTAACAGGACCTCCTAGTACTCAATGATTGGCTACTTCTCATCTGTCTGCAGTGTTTAACTTCTTGCGCGGCCTTCAATTAGCAATGCTGAAATGTTCTTTCAACTTTGGCAATTGGTTTTTAAAATTGTATTTTATAGAGAAAAAAAGAACCCCAAATTTGCAAACAAGGTAACAGGAGAGTAACACTGGTTAAACATTGCGCCTTGTTATCTTCAAAATAGTTACTCAGAGTGCGAGATATATGCATGAAAAATGTCTGAACATTAGCACAAACCTTTCTTTTAGCTGGGTTTTTGGTGCAGTTTCCTCCCACATGTGCCGGAGCCCTGCCCCAACATTTCACCATCCCACCTCCTGCCCTGGGGCCCCGCCTCCGTGCTCCCTTCACCCCACACAAGTCTCTGTCGCCTCCCAACCAGCAGAGTCCACTTGCTAGTGCTGGTTTAATTATTTGTTTGTTCCCTAATTTATCATGAGGCTCATCAGGGCAGGGAACATGTCTTATCCCTGATCACATCTAGCACACAAGGGATCTCAAAAGTATTTTAGGAATACATGAATCCGTTTGAGTTTATAAGACCAAATTTTATTAAAACAAGGTTTTTAAAAAAGCTTCTCTGTACATACATTTTATTTGAGTAAAAAAGTTAAAATATATGTAAATGAACACCAGCATTATTTTAAACTTAACTCTGAAGTGATTTCCCCACACAATCAAATCAGTTCTTGTTTTGTCAATAATAAGTTCTTCTTTTGTCATTAATTCCCCACAATCAAGTGACTCAGAGAAGAGTTACTGAGCACTGGGATGGGCTGCTTGAAGAGGTTACTGGGGTGCGGTTACTTGCTAGAGGCCTTTAAAACTTGACTAGGGTGAAAGTATTCAGGAGCTTTCCCAATTATAAAACATAAATCAGAAAAATTACAGTTTAAGGAATGGTTATTTTAATATTCTACTTACAATAGCAGCAAATCCACACATACACATACACCTGGG
Source organism: Dinomys branickii (assembly GCA_004027595.1). Lineage (NCBI taxonomy): Eukaryota > Metazoa > Chordata > Mammalia > Rodentia > Dinomyidae > Dinomys > Dinomys branickii. Next base: position 23,636 of record PVLD010014737.1, on the reverse strand, counting down.
GATACTTAAAAATGTAAAGTTTAGATCTTCAGAATAGCATTTTACCCTTACATCCATGGTGGAATAGACCTAAGACACCAAAGGGCAGCACACACACACACACACACACACACACACACACACACACACCCATGCCCTTATCCACGGACATTGTTTTAATAACCACATTATTGCTGAGAGTATTCTATCATGACTCTAAGACTTTTTAATATATATCATGAAATGAGCCAGCATTTCCTTGGAAACTGAAATGTTCAAAGAGAAGAAAAGGAGCTAGAGATATAAAATCAACAAATTTTAATACTTTTTACTTATTTATAAGGATGTGAATGAAAATATCAGTATTTTCTTGTGCTGTGTTTTTAAAAAAATACATTATTTTCTTCATAAAAACCCTACAGATATTAAGTAACCCAGGAGCAGTGGACACACTCAGCACACAAATCGTGACCTTCAATTACTGTTTCCCACAAAAAAGAAATGACAGTATCTTGGGACAGTGGCTGAATTGAAATCCAGAGGCAGGAAAAGAACAAGGTGGGCCTAAAATATTTTGTTCTCGTAAAGGAGGACAAAGTAGAGAAGCTGTCAAAAATCACTGAGGTTATGTGAAAAGGATTCAGGAGCCAACACTTAAAGAGGATTCTTGTAATAAAAAAATCAGTCAGTTTGAATGCCAAAAAGAACAACTCTATAAATTCAGACATTAAATGAGCTTAGATCCATACATTTATAAGCATAAAATAATAACCTCATGGCTCAGGTGCAAACCTCATTGGTCCCCTCTGGACTGAAACAAACCCTCACTTTGAAAGCAAGTAACCAAATATAATCAATCATGTATTTTGTTTTACACTCTACACTGTATCACTAGGTAACCAAATAGGTGATTAGTTTTTTTTTAAATAAGTTTTTTATAGAAATATTTTAGCTATGAATGAAGATACAATGATAGCTCATAAATCATTATTTTGCAATGTCTAGGGAGATAATGGTCTAGCAATCTTTTCTAACAATTGCTAACACCACAGCAAAGAAAAGCAGACACTATATTCTTCCTGATGGAAGTTCACTCAGGTCCAGTGGTGTTTTCCTGCCAACAATTTGAACCCTAACCTAATCAATTTTCTACAGATAACTAGTGGTTTATAGGAAATAAAGTGACAGAACAATGTATTAAAGAGTATCATAAAGGAAGAATAAGAAAAATCCAAGCTGCTGGAAGCTCCGGGACAATCAGGTTTCTTAAATAAGCAAAAGAAAAAAAAGGGTGTGTGTGTGTGTGTGTGTGTGTGTGTATTGCAGATTAAGAGAAACCTACAAGACCTGTCAACCAATTGGAAAATATAAATCTTATTTGAATCCTAATTTGAAAACTAAAAGTATTATGAGACAAAAGTATGAAATAATGTCTGTGCTAGAAGAAAACATGAGAAATATGAATGACGGCCAGATATTTTGTGATACTAAGGATTTACTGTTTTATTATTGAGCTAATGGATATGCCATATGCTATAAAAAGAAAGGTTATCTTTCAGATATATACACTGAAATAGTTATATTTGAAATGTCTTTGAGATTGCTATAAAATAATCAGATGTAGGTAGTAGATATTGGTCTAGATGAAGCAAGATTCACATACATTGGTAATTTTTTGAGGGTGAGCAATGTGAGGGTATTACAGTACTTCCTCTAATGTTGTGCATATTTTAAATTTCATAGAGCAGTGTTATGTAAATAATAACAAAAGACTTGTTTGTGAGTGTTTGATTTACAACCAGAATCACACAAAGAAATTTAGCTGCAAGGAATTCTGAGAAAGTTGTCAGCTTTCCAGTCTCTATTGCACACTCTAGAATTGGGCTTGAAATACGTGTGTGTGTGTGTGTGTGTGTGTGTGTGTGTGTATGTTAATCAAGAGTGTCTTCTCCCAAACTTGTAACTCAAACTCTGACCTCTCACTTGAAAGACCATTAAAAATACCCCACTGCCCCTTGACATTGGGAAGTGGGTGTCTTTCAGGACTTCCCACCTCAACACGCCTAAAACATAACTAATGCTACTCTGCCCCCAAACTCCCAGGAGACCTGCTCTAACTCTATGTGGAGTGTGACTTTAGAGAAGTCTCTGAGTCCCTCTGGTCTCCATTTTGTGAACTCATAGAATGATGATACTATCTTTACATGATTTCCAGGTCAAGGAACACAGAAGATTAAATCTTGTTGCTCTTGTCAGGACACACACACACACACACACACACACACACACACACACACACACACAGAGCCACTTTAAAGGGAATATAACCTGCATATTTTTATCTTTATTTAATTCAATTGAATTAATTAATTGTCTTTTTGAGACAGGGTCTCCCTATGCAGTTCAGATTGGTCTTGAGCTTACTTTGTAGCCCAGGCTGGTCTCGAAGTCAGAAGGATCTTCCTGCCTCAGCCTCCCGAGTGCTGGGAATACAGGCATGTGCCACCACACTCAGTGGTAATCTGCATATTTTGAGAAGCAGAAGTGTATTGTGATCAACCTTAGTAGCAGCTTAGCATCAGTGATCATTTACTCAGTACTGGAAGAAAGTTCAGAGAGCCTGGAGTTGTTTCTCTGCATCCTAGCCCCAGCCACATAGCTAACCATCTGCCTTCCCCAGAGACGCAGCCAAGTTGCTGTCTGCTGTTGGGACATAATTCAGGCCCGGTTTTTGTATCTGCTCTTAAAATGTGACAGCTCTAATTTCTCCCAAGGCAAGAGGAAGAGGCAGTTTGACCTCTCCTGCCCACTGAAGCATCTGCAGAAGGCTGTGTTGCCACTTTTACTGCATAAGTGAGGGTGTTCCCACAGCGAAGTGAAAGGAGTGATAAATATCAGCTGCAGAGGAGGCCCGTTAAATGGCACTTAGCCGGGAAGAGGCCTGAGTGACAGCTGCACACCGCTCCGGGACATGGCAACATGTTGCTTTCCGCAGCACCCTAGAGCTAGGAACCTCTGGTACACTGATCATAGTGTTTGATTTTATTCATCTGATCTTGGGGAGGGGAGAGAAAATATCAACGCAGCTCAAAACAGATTAGAATAAAAGATGGTTGAGAAAGTGGACGAACCTCTTTGGGCCAGTTCAGAGTTTAACCCAGGTGTACAGGCGATGAATGTATTTTAAATTCAGTGTATCTTTTCTCAGAAGCAGTGTAAGTCTGACATCAGATTGGGAAGACTTGAAATTCAAAGGAAATGTGGCATGAACCTTCATCTAATGTAGAGGGGCATCCCAGTGCCACCCACCTTTCTGGTTTGCAGAGGACTGCCTGCTGGTCCTCCCACCCTCTCTAGCACATTCTTGCTTCTGTTTGGTGATCAGCTGATTGTCCCAATGTTCCATCCTGCTCCTTCCACACACACTGTCACACGGTGGACAAGCGAATGCCACTCTGCCAAAGACAACCGCTGTAGTGGTTTGGGGCGACAGTGTGACACTTGTAAAGCATCAGAGCTCAGCAAGCAGCACTTAGATATTAGGCTCTTAAGTTCTTAAAGATCATTCAATGAAATCTCCAGGCACCTCAGCAGTGACTTATAGCCATTCCTTATGTCACTTAGCTGCCAAGTCCACAGGTCAGGATGGGTACCAGCTCTGAAACTGGTCAGGTCAAGAATCTAAGGAATTTGTTTGGTAGTTTTCAAAGGTTCCAGACAGTCTGTGGCAGATGCTGATGCAGTGCAGCCTTGACTGCTCTGCTGGGCTCTTTCCTTTGCCTCAGAATGGGTTCTCTAAACATCCCAGCATTTCATGACATGCTCACTTTGTTAAGAATTCATATACAAATTCTCACCTAAGCCTAGAAACAGCCCCAGCGTGGATGTGGAGACTAATACATCCACTGCTATAGAAATCAATTTTGCAGATAAAGAACTGAAGCTCTGGAGAAATAAAGGTTCAAGATCCACCAGATAATTAAATTCAGACCTCCTGGTAGGAGGCCACACCACTGCCCCATTCTCATTTCTCTTTCTGTCTCTCTCTCCCCCTCTCAAATGAGACACATAGACACATCTCGTGGTACATGTTATGCATGTAACATTGTTTGGCATTGCTAGTTAGGTGTGAAATGCCCTTTAAATTTCCAGAGAACTTAGAATAAAAAAAAATCTTGGGAAAATAGAAGTCTAAATCTTCCTCAGATTACCAGAAATAGTCATCTCATTTGCAAGAGAGTCTGTGGGCTTCCTAGAAGAAATTCTCTTCTCCAGAGGACTCTGGGACTTCCAGTTAAGTCAGCCATAGTAAGCTCAAGCCAAGGACTGCTTCTTCTTGTTGGACAAGGATCTCATCCTGAGTCATGGTTCCCAGCAGCTGATTTGCACAGCCCCCTCTCCCTGACCATGGGGACTGTGGCACTGTCTGGAGACATTTTTGGTTGTCGCAGGTGGAATAGGACCACTGGTATCAGGAAGTTAAAGCCATGGATGCTGCTAAGCATCCTACAATGCACAGGACAGCTCTGACACCAGAGCACTGTCTGGCCCAAAGTGTCAGTAGTGCTTAGGCTGAGAAGCCTGCCTTGAGCCGGTGCTGGGCTCTGATGCACTGTCAGCTGAAAAGCAGCTCAGGGTTGCCACCCTTCTGTGTTGTCTTGCTGAGGATCTCAGAAACCTCGGGAACAAGCAGCTAATTCCTCCAGAGGTAGAACAGTGGGAAACAGAAGGCTGGGGATGCCCTTACAGTTCCACTGAAAGAGCTGGAAGCCAGAGGGGAGAGCTGTCTTCCTCCTCCCAGCCTCAATCAGACAGGCAGCGGGAGCACTGGCAGAAATGAGCAGGTGCAGGTGAAGAATCGCTCTTCCCAAGGAGGACCCCAGGAGCAGCATCAAGGAGATAAAAACAGCCAGCACAGAGACAGGTGTCCCACCCAGCCCCACAGGGAGAAAGAGGACCGAATCTGGTGCCTGTGGTCAAACAGGATCCCTTTTGCAAGCATCAAGCAAACTTTTGCATTCCTGGCAAATTTTCCAGCCACAACAGTGATTTTTTATTTCACTTTCTCCTCAAGTAGCAGCCCTCGAGTACATACATAAGGTGAACACCATGTGTATTACAGAGGTATGGACAGGGAGCCTTAGGGAAATTTAGAGAGTGCTCTAGCCAGTGGAAAAACTGAATCCAATCTCGTTATGCTGTGATGGTCTGAATCGTGTTCCCTCATCCTCCATGTAAGTATATGTAAGCCTTCACCTCCAGTGTGACTGTGCTTGGTAGTAGGGCCTCCTCTGAGGTCATTAAGGTTAAACTAAGTCATAATTGTAGGCTCACACCCAGTTAGACCAGAAGAGGAAGACACTCCAGAGCTCTCCCGATGTGTGCACAGAGGAAAGACCACATGAAGACTTGCCGTCAGGTGTGCAAGTCGGGAGAAATGCCCTCCCAAAACAGCACGCTCCTTGAACTTGGTCTTCCAGCTTCCACAGTGTGAGAAATAAATGTCATTTAAGCCACACCATCTGTGGTTTCCTGTTATGGCAGCTATACAGACTGATATAGATACCAACATCTGGTCTCCCAGCACTCCACTGACACTCAGGGTACCATTGGCCAAGACTTTTCTTATCCCAGATCTCAATCCACTTTACTTTTCTATACTCCTTGCCACCAGTCAACACTCACCTTGAAAGGCTTACTTCCCTTGGATTCTGAAGTACAAGTGTTACCGGAGTTCCCTGTCACCTCTCTGCAGTCTCCTTCTTGGGCTAAGGGTGGTTGAACTGGTCTAGGCTGAGCTCAGTTGATGGATCTTCTGTAGGCTTCAAGCCTTGGGTCATCTCGTTGCGGTGTCAGGCCACAGCTAGATTCAAGTCGGCCCCACTAGGGCCAAGCTATAGACAGTGGCCACTCAGTGCCTTTTCTTCAAATGGAAATCACTGAATTACATGAATGAGCTCATTCAAGGCCTCTGCCTGTGTTCATACCCTCTAATGTTTTAGAGACCAAAGCAAGTCACAATAATCTCTGCTCATGGAGTTGGAAAGGGGGACAGGAACAGCAGATATTTGCTGAACATGCAAACATCCAAACCAGCACAACTACACCTCAAATTGCCTATATGTCCTCTCCTTGGATGTCTTACAATCCCCTCAGATTCTGTTGTTTGCTAAGAATCCAGTGCTGTGCCAACACCTTCCTTCTGTGGAGTTGGGTCTTCTTGCCCATATCCTACCAGCAGAGGATGCTACGAATTTGGACACAGCACCTACTTCCAACTGCCAGCTCCCCTGACTTCTGAACTGTTGCACCTTCTGGAAGCCCTCACTGCCCTAGTCTACACAGCTGGCCAGCTCCCTCCCTGTAGACACATGCACGACTCACTCCTGTGTTGTCTAAGCTTTTTGACCACTATGTTTATAGATTCTCTCAATTCGTCTCTCAACTCCTACTTTGTTCAGTGCTAGTGTTTCTCTTGCTGGTCAACCTCACCTGCCAAGGTCCTTCCATGCATGGTACTTCAGCTTACCTAAGTCACAATGAGAATATTGGGCACTGGACAGTCCTTTGGAACACTGACCTTCTACACCGAAAACAAACGTCTCTATAACAGCTGTTCCTGGGGACAGCAGCTCATGGATTTGCCAATAAGAAACAGCTCATGGAGTACCAAAGGAGAAAGGAGTTACTGCTTAATTTTGCTTTGCTGCAGCTTGGTTTAGATTATACTCACACCCTCTCCTTTGCCTCCGAACACACAACCACACACACAAACACAGAGCCTACTTGGTTCTAATCTCTCCTTTCATATTTATTTAGGCTGTCGCCAGATAATTTGATAGTCTTCCTCGGGACAAATGGGCTCTGCTCCAGGGGGCTGAGGACAGGAATAGCAAGTCTGGATGAGCAAACTTTGGCAGCAGGAACAGGAGAAGCTTTGCAAGATGGATGTTGGCAAGAGTCTGCTGTATTAATTTCTCTCTTAAAAGAGAGCTGACCCATTTTTTTCTAGCCCAGAGCCCTAATGGACTCTCACTCAGAGGCCATCCTTCTCCCACATAAAGAGCTGCATTGTATTTAATGATAAGCCTTTTAATGGAATTTGCTATTTCTGGGTCTCTGGGGGAAATGCCATTAATGAGCTTGCAAGTGCAAGGAACAGCAGATGTTCGAGGGGCACGGTTTTCAAGGGCAGACTGCCCTGGCAGGAAAATGAACCTAAGCCAGAAGCGGGTTCTTATTCACTTCCCTGGAACAGCTTTGGTCTTAGTAAAACCAATCTAGACAACCTAAAGTTTCAGAGTGTGAGCAGATTACTTCTAAAACTCCTCCCCACCCCCTGTCTATATGCTCCTTACTGTGCTGTCACCTCCAAATGTCACTGTCGTCCTAATCATAGCAACATCATCAGCAGAGTACAGAACTAGACCAAGACACACGTGTAAACTGAGCAGGCTAAAACCTTTATACTGTGTTTAGTCAAATGCCTATTTAAGACACTGAACACAGAGGAGGGGAAAGATGGGGGAGGACTGCTTAGAGAACATTTTAGTTCTTTTCCTGCCTGGAGTAATTTAGCTCTGGGCTCAAACCTGTATAATTACACAGAGGTTTGTTCTCCTTCGCAGAGCAGTTTACTGGTCATCATTTATGACTCCACAAGACCCTTCCAAACTGCTCCTCCAACCTGGAACAGCTCACTGAAGCATGCGCAGTACTGCCTTGGGAGGTCTGCCATCTTCGCCTCCTTGGCATTTCCAGTGATGTGCTGGCCCCTGGCTATGCCTTATTACCCTTTACAGATTGCAGTTTCGGTTGCACATCTTCCCTTTAATCTCTTACTGTCATCCCATGTGTTGTGGCATTAATGGCTATGGGTATATTTTGTAAAAGTATAAGATGATGTCATTGTCTTTCAGTTCAAAGTTTGACAGTTCAAAGTAACCCAACTCGTACTACTGTATATTACTGACAACAGGGCAGTATGCTAAAGGGGTTGGGAGTTTCAAGATAAGGAAGGCTGAGCAAAGAATCCTGACCATCTCAAGGAGCTAAGGCCTAACAGGTGTACAGGATAGCCTGGGAGCTTATTTCAAATGCAACTTCTCAGGGCTCACTACTGCAGTTGAACCCAGCAACAACAAACTCTTCTCGTTTGTGTTAATCCTGACACAAATGAGAAGCTCTGTTCTAAAAAGCTTCTAGTAAATGCATGGTCTCTCTACTCCCACACAGTGTAAGTTCAGGACCAGGCAAGAGGGCAGGAAGCTGTTGGAATGGCTTCAGAATCAGATCATGGGCCATAGTGGGTGGGATTTTGTGTTTCTTTGTTTGTTTTGGAGGTGCTGGGGATAGAACCCTTGGCCTTGCACATGCTAGGAAGCACTCTATCCCTGAATTAATCCTCAGTGCCACAGTAGAGTTTTAAAAGTTTCTAGTTGTCTAAGCCCCACCCAAAGATTTTAACTCATTGGCCTGAATTTCTTTTTAACTCCTTGGTTGATTCTGATGATTCTCAAAGGAGAATTTAATTAAGGGGTGAGAAAAAGGAAGCTTTTGGTAGTGATGAGAGGGACAATGTGAAAGTGAGTATATTTATTTTCAGTGGCTACCAGAGTGAGCCTCCACAAATTTAGCAATGGCTTAAAACAGTGGTGGTAAACCTATGACATGCATACCACAGCCAGGCCATTTGTTATCGCTGAAAGCTCTAGAAGTGAGGGCGAGCCTTTCAGAGTTTTCAGTGATATCACCGGCCTACCCTGGCACATGTGATGTAGGTTCACGACCACTGCTCTAAGAGGTTTGCTACCACTGGCTTAAAACAACAGCACTTTATTCTTTCCCAATTATAGAGGCCGGAATTCGAAAACCAAGGTGACTGCTGGTCTGCTCCCTTCCGAGGCTCATGGGAACGTTCTGTCCTTTGCCTCTTTCAGCTTCTGGTAGCTCCAGCTGTTCCTTGCTTCGATGATCCTCGGTCTGGTGTTGTCCCAATCCCTGCCTCAGTCTCCTTATCAAATGGCCTTCTGTTTGATGTCTCTGCTTCTGTGACTTCTCTTCTGTCTCAAATCTTCAACCTTTCTCTTATAGACAATTTGGCACTGGATTTAGGGCAGCCAGATAATACAAGATACCTCATCTTGTACACAAACAGCAGAATGTCTTGCACCAGTCCCCATTCAATCATCATGTGGATAGACTAATACTCCTCGTCCTTTCTTCACTCACACTGCCAGTTCTTCATGGCAGTAGTATTTATAAGTATTTATACTGTAGTGGTGTAATCACATCAATTATATATGCATGTGAAAAGAAAGTTGTTCTCAAGAAAACTAGGCTGTTTTGGAAAGACTCTATAAAGACAAGTTGCTAAAGAAAAAAACTTGTATTAAGTTAGGTGTGACAGAGAACTGAAAAAAGTTTTGATGCTTTAGAAGATTCTGAGCTCGGATTGTTTTACACGTGTTTTGGATTCTCGCTCTGCACTTAAATGACACCAAGATGATGAAAAATACAGATATGCGATAGGTAGGTGCCTCTCTATTTGAGGGCCTGGAAGAAGGCTGGGGTGAGAAAGGGGATGACGTGGAGAGTCACCTCAGGTGACCATGATCCACAGTTTGTTATAGGTGAACAGATTTTATTCCAAGTAAAACTGCGATTTCATCCCAAGAGAAGAAACAGGTGAGTTCTACATGGAAGAATGACATGCTCTGATTTACACAGAAAAGACAGTTTTTTGCCACATGTGAGAAAGCATGACAGGATCACAAGATGAGTCTGGAGGGCACCTCGGGAGCTGGGGCCAGAGGGCAGGGAGTCCTGGAAAGGGCAGAAGTGGAAATGGAGAATGAAGGTAGACTGATTTTTATATTTGCGTATGGGGTAAAGTCACTAGGACTTAGTTCAAAACTAGATTTAAACGAGACTGACAAGACTCACCTTGGGTTTGTTTCAGTTTTAAGTTTTATTGGGATATAATGAATGTACCAGAGAATTCAGTCACTAAGTAAGTATACAATTCAATGGTTTTCAGCATACTGGGAAATAAAGAATCATCACCACAATCAACTTTAGGATATTCTCGGCATGTCAAAAAAGAACCCTGCATTTCTTCACCACTTCCCCCCATATTTTACACACTTCTTTAGCCACCCCTCAGTCTATGGGCATTTACTTTGTTTCCACTTTTTGGCTATTATAAGTAATGTTTCTAGGTACTTTCATGTACGGATTTTCATTAGATGTAAGTTTAGACATGGAACTGCCGGCCAGAAGACACGTTTCTGTGTAGCCACTGAAGGAAAGGCTGAGACCATTTTCCCACGTGTCTGCACCATTTTGTGTTCCTACCGGCAGGGCAGGGCTTGGAGCTCCCAGCGGCACAGGAGATGCTGAGCCCAGACGGCTTTACATGAGCTTTAGATTCTCACTCTCCACCTTGAATGACACCGATATGGTGTCATATGGGCAGATACATGATAGGTAGGTGACCGTTTATTTGGAAGAAGGTGAATGAGTCTAGGAAGTGGAGAGCAGAACGGTGGGGTTAAAGTGGAGGCATCTCCATATTTACTTATTTATCAAGGACATTCAAATTCAGGAGCACTTCCAGTTGTTTTGTGGTACCACAAAGATTAATGTCTTTTCACCATAAATTACATCATTAAAGATTCCAACAAAAAGGCCTTGTTAAAACAGATCTGTTTTCAAATCTACAGTCTTAAAGCAAACTAGTAGGAAACTGCTTACACATCTGTCCCCAAACAAGCTCCTGCAAGCAGGAGGGCATTTTCTGAGAAGCTAAGGGAGCGAGTAGGTGTAATAAAACTTCCACAGCTTTCAGGCATGGAAACACAGGGTTCAAGTGGAGGCCTGTTCCTGAGGACTCCTGCGGCAGCAGACATCACCTTCACGGTCTTAGACACTGTCCTAGCCTCTCAGTCCTGGGGAAGCAGGGTGGCTGCTCTGGGTGACAGAACAGCCCTCAGCTCAGGGTGGGAGGGGAAGGAAATGTCTGTCAGGCTTGCGGTTTGCCTGGGCTGGGTTATAGTGTGTCACTTACATTCCCTATGTGAGGGATGCATCTCACAACCCCAATTACGGATGAGGAATGTTGGCTCCTTTGGATTTGGAGGTCAGAAAAGGCCTCGGAAGAGATGATGGATTAGCTGATGCCAACTATACGAGAAACCCCTAAATTGTTCAGTAGCTCTTCAAGGGACTTCACTTTGATCCTTATTTACCTTCTGTTCACTCGTTTAAAAAACAGTAAAAAGTAGCCTTCTAAGTACAAATCAGATTTAAATTAGTTTAAAAATATCTCTGTATGGAGACTGTACTGTTTCCACACTACCTGATTTTATACTCATTTTCCATTCCATTCCTCTACCCTGTACCTCTGGCTCCCACCACACTTGACAGCCAGTATCACTGTCTCTGTTAACGGAGTTCCATTGACTGAGGTAAGGTCCCAGGAGGGGAGACACAGACCTTGGGTTGGGGTCACGCTACTGCGCAAAGAATGGTGACCTGGACCTCTGTGAGTTCCCGCGGAAGAACTTGTCTATAGATAAATACTACACAGCCATTCAATGGCCCCCCCCCAACCTCAGGTTAGGATCTTTTTCCAAATGAGAGAATTAGTTTTTGTTCTAACACATTGCTTTGGCACATTTCTCAAAACTGGACTCGCTTTTGATCTGTCTGTTGAGTCTTTAGGATGGCTCCATAAATAAAGTCCCTCTTCCCCAGTGAACTAATGAAAACACAAGACCAAAGTGTTAAGGCTATTTGAAACTATATATCACTTTAATATCAATCAGATTAATACTGGAGACTGTGAACTATGTTCATTGGAAGCTAAATTTCTGACACTTACGAGAGCTTCACAGGCCTAGTTCCTGCTCCCTACCTTACTAATTAAGTATATATTGACTTTAGCCTGGGAAAAAATAGGAAAGGCAATTTAGAGGCTATGAAAACATAAGGATAAATCTGAGCAACTGATTTGAAGACAACAATATGCAATGGAATAACCATAGTGAATTCCTATCATCTTGTCTAGTGAAACTCTGCATTATCTCTAATGTTTTAACTAATAATTATTTTTATATTCTCTTTAATGGTTTGAACAATCTTCCATTCTTATATCTGGTAATGTCAGCAATGTAGTTGAAGATAACAATATGTAATATAACAACCACTGTTAATTCCTATCATTTTGTCTTGAAACCCTGTATCACTTTTAATGTTCTTGCTTTGTTTCGTTTATGTTTGTGATGCTGGTATGCTGCTATTGTTCTTTTTTTTTTTTTCTCATTTACTACTCTCTCTAAAACAAAAAAAAAGAAAATGTAAGCATAAGCAGCAAAGACACCTCCGTCCAGACAACACTGCATCACTGGATCGCGGCTGTCACAGCTCTGTCAGGATATACTAACGCGAAGCGGCAAGCATGCTGACCTGCCCCTGTCTCTGTCTCTTAGATTCTCCCTCCCTGAGTTGTAGATGATGCTTTCATCCTGCCATGCAGAGCTGCTGTACACAGTGTGAATACACATGTTAAAGGTTTTGAAAAAATACACAGACCATGCAGAAGTTTCAGGCGCTTGAATCTCTGCTTGCAGGGCTATAAAGATGAGCTTGCCATCACTGCAGCTATCTTGAGTTATAACCACCACGAGTGCCCCTGAGTGGCCCTATCTGGTTTTTCCCATATAGTTTCCTAGCAAACTATAAATAGACAAAACTAACAGTCATATGCACGGCTTTACAACGGGACCCTGGCTCCAGGGATGCACCTGACTCTTTAACAGTATCTTAGGATAATGCAGGTACATTTCAGCTAGAATGGAGTCACTCTTGTCCTAACTCATTAATACATCCCTCTTTCTGACTCACGTTGCAGAGTCCCCCTAGTGCTGCTACTGCCCAGGACCATGCTGCTGTTGGTAAGGCACCCAGTAAACTGCACCCTTGCAAACCTGGATCCACCTGCCTCTGTTTGTTTTGTTTCTTGTTTCTTTTTTTTTTTTTTTGGCCTCATAGCACCTTGAGACTAGTTCTCACACACTACAACTCAGCTGTTTCAGAACAAGGGTCTTTAGACAAACTGGCAGAGATCTGAAACAAGAGTAACTGAGGAGGTCCTATGGGTTTCCTTTACTCTTACTTTGATATTGGTGGCTTCTGGAATGAAGAAGCCTCCTCCTGGGTACCTTTCATCTAATTGCTCCAAGCAAGAGGTAGTGCCCTGGTGCTGCATTTACTGTTTGAGGTCTAGGTTTCTGAGAGTCAAGATGGTTCATGGAGAGGAGCACATGCTCCTCATGCATTTTCTTGTTTAAAGACAAAAGGATGTTCACTAAGGTTTGCATTTCACCTCTCCTGGTGATGAGGTTGTGGCAAGACACACCAATGGGAAGATTGCTGGAGATCACTGGGTGTGTGCAAAACCAAGAGGCAGACAGGGTCGGCTGGGCACACTTGCCTGATGCTTTCAAAACTACACACTTTTCAGACAACTGCTCTGTATTCATTTTACCGCTTAAACCTGCAACTGCTCCAATCCAGTGGCTCTCAATCATATCTGCACATTGGAAGGTTTTGAAGGGTTTTGAAAAATGATTCCAATGCTGGCCATTCCAAAAGTGGGCCTGAAGAGGAGGGAGTGATGTTTGCCTACTGGTTTTGAACTTTGTGTTTAGAAATATCAAACTTAGGAAAAGTGGAATGCAAAATAATGGTACAAAGACTATCACGTACACTTTACTTAGAATCACCTAACTTTTTAAAGCATTTTGTCTTGTGTATCATTTATTCCACTTGATACTTTATTTTATTATAAAATAACTGCTTTGTACAGCATCTGGCTTCTTTAAAAGCCATATGTCAATGGGCATTTCCTAAAGATAACAGCATTTTCTTGCAGAACTACAGTATATGCAGTGTGAGTAAAATATATGATGAATGTTTAAATAAAAAATAATTACAATAAAAGACACATAGCTCCCCTCAGAATACTCTCCTTCATTTCCAACTCATTTATCCCATGGTTCTGGCCATTTTCTGAAGTACCCCCGGCGGTCCTCTTTCATAAGTATCTTTTTGAGGTATGACAAAAAGCAAGGAATGTTGCTGCCCAGTATTCATTCATACAACAGAAAGATGGCCTTGTATAAACATTACCGTGTGCCCTCATCCATCTTGTTCCCTGAAACTGGCACCATGAGACTTCCGGCTCTTCCTCAAAAACAAAACATGACTATGAAAGGTGAACATTTTAAGTTTATTTAGGACATCACAGCAGCTATAAAAACGTATTCACAAAGGAGGGCTTTCAGATGCTTTCAGAAAGAGGCAAGAATCATGGGATAACTGTTCAAAGTGAGGGGATGCGTCATGAGGGGTTAATGGCAATGTGTCTTTTACTGTAACACATATTTTAAAATTTAAACATTCACTATATTTTTAAAATCACACCTCATATTAATTGCCTGTTAGTTGTAAAACATTCTGAATAAACTTGTCTATTATTTTGAGACATACTATATGTCTATATGCAAATCAACTATAATTAAGGATAAGTATCATGCAATCTTAACTAAATCTTTTGAGATAAATCTTTAATTGAATTTAACAAGCTTACTAAGTACCTAATACATACCAGGCATTGTACAAATGATGGAGAAACAAATGAATAAGAAAAGTAATTGATGCATAATTAAATAATTGACACATTTTTAACCACAAGAAAGGAAGAGTTTTCAAAGGCTTTTCTTAGAGGAAGTAAGTCTTTTAACAGAATTTAAAAGATAAACTGGATCCAATTTTTAGAGACAAAGACATTTCAGGAGGGGAAACAGCAACAGGCTAAAATAGAAGGATGAAATGTGTATTCATAGGAGCTAAGATGTGGGATCAACCTCAGCGTCCACTGATAGATGAATGGACAATGAAAATGTGGTGTCTTCACAACTGAATATTATTCAGCCAAAAAAAAGAAATCCTTTCATTTGTAGCAGCAGGGATGGAGCTGGAAGACATGGGAAATAAGTCAGGTACAGAAAAATAAATACTGCATGTTGTCACATATGTGGATGCTAAGTTGTTGTCAGTGTGCTCTGGGAAAGTAACTGTCCAGTATAATTTTATACCCAAATAAACTATCATACAACAATGAGAACAAAATATATAAATAATTCCTTCCCTTAGAAAAAGAACTAGTAGAGGACAGACTTGAGCTAGAAGAAACATGAACCCAATGGAAACATTCTGGATTCAAGAGAAAATAATAGTGAACAGAGAAACTGGTTGATAAGATTTGAGTAAATTTAATTAACTTTTTATTATAAAAAACTTTTTAGATTTAAAAAGTAAAAATAAAATTCTAGGTTGCAGTGACAGATGGGAAACCAGTGGTGAAATATACAGTATTTTACTAATCCAATAGAGGGCACGAATGGAGAAGAAGAAAGCAAAGACAAAGAATAACAAATAAAAAAAAATGATGGAAGAATTACCCCGAATATAGTAGTCATGACAAATACATGTGGATGAGATTCTCTTATCAGAGCTACAACTGAAGCAAAATTGATAGAAGGACTAATTGTACAAAGATGGAAAATATGTGCCATACACAGTGGCAAAAAAGTGCCTTATCAATACCAAATGTTTCTATCAAGCACGGTGGCATGGTGCTGGAATCCCAGTTGCTGGTGAGGTTAAGGTCGGAGTACCCCAACTTTAAGGCCAACCTGGGACACTTAGACCTTTTTGGAAAATGAAAAATAAAAAGGGCTGTGGATGTAGCTCAGTGGTAGAAGGGCCCTGAGTTTAATCCCCAAAACCAAAAACCAAAATTCTAATTTAAGCAATTTACACGAGAAAATGCTAGAGAGGCAATACAGAATGAGATTCAACCATGATTTGCAATGGAAAATATGTTTTAAGAAATAAAACCTACCATACTGGGATCATGTCTGCATTTTATAGTGATGCATCATCACAGTTGACACATTTTATAAGCCATCTGCCATAAATATTAGTAAGGGAACGATTATCATGTGATATTAGGATGATCCACTTAGGTGTGGGCGTACCATGAGAACTGAGGTTTTGCCTTATTCAATTTTATGCTACAATAGTCAACAATGTCAGGCACATAGTAGGACCCCACAAATTCACAATGACTTCAAGGATCATTTTCTTTCATAGAATCTCCCTTAATTATTCTTGCCCATAATGACATATCCTCTCTCTGTTTCTACTTCTGGGGCACTCATGATTTGAAATACCCAATTAAGCAACTGATGATATAGTACTGTCTTCTAGTTCTCCATATCCCAACCTTGTTTCTTCAAAAATATTTTAGATTCTTTGGAGATGGAGAAGATGCTTTATACTATGCTGAGTGCCTAGTATTCTTGACTGGTATCACTATTCAAAATGGAAGAATGTAGGCTAGATCCATAGCACCAGCTATACATGCCACAGGGATGGGTTATGTCTATTCCCTTTATCCCAATTCCTGACTAAAGAGATCACTGTTTGCAAACAGGCTCACGTGCAAAGAATTTGGAAAAGTTAATGGGAGGGGGAGAGGAAGCGTCTGGTCATGTCCTGTCCCTATGCTCTATTCCTTCTGGGAAAATGAGGGCAAGGGGTGCCTGTGATCCCACGTAAGAAGGATGTGGGAAGTGAGAGGCAGACAGTGAGGGGAGGGCATGTTTCATCCACTCCTGGACTGAACGTGGATGGACCAGACCTTCCGCCATGAGTCGTTTGTTGAGTGCCGGCAGCTTGTGTGGCACGGTGCTAACCCTGGAGGGCAGCCCCGGGGAGTTACTATCAAATGGGCTGCAGACGTGTGGAGGTGGATAAATGAGGAAAAGGGTGTTAGGAGTTTATTCTCAGACCAAGAGGAAACCCCAAGCAAACAACTGGCTCATCCACTCCAAACCTTGCACACAACACAAGGAGGGCCGCTCTTCGGCTACAGACAAGGTGCCTCAGGGGGACCTGTGGGGCAGGCCTGAGAGCGAGCACTGTCAGTATCTTCTTGTGGTCCCCAGGAGGGAGAAACATTCTGCGGAGCTTCCGTCAGGGCCCAGGGAGAGGGCAGGGAGGTGGGCTGGTGACCTCCCAGACTCTTCCCAATCCCAGGATTATACAGCGAGCCGCTCTTTTTCTCATTTATCCGCCTCCACACGACTGCAGCCCGTTTGATAGTAACTCCCCGGGGCTGCCCTCCAGGGTTAGCACCGTGCCACACAAGCTGCCGGCACTCAACAAACGACTCAAATATTTGTTGAATGAAGGAATAAATGAATCAAGTGTTTAAATAGAGCTCACATGACCTCCCCAGCTGTGCAGTACGGCGTTGAATGCAATCACAACATTCAAGGCACGATCACTTCAGCAGAGCTGGCAGAGGCGCGCGTGCACACACACACACACACAGCGAGAGAGAGAGAGAGAGAGAGAGAGAGAGAGAGAGAGAGAGAGAGAGAGAGAGACAGAGACAGAGACAGAGAGACAGAGAGAGATTGATTCATATTCCCCCCTTGGGCAAAGCTCAGCCCGCCTGCTCAGTAGGCAGGCTGCGCGCATTTCCTTGGCAAGGATCGCTCCTCGCTGCTTCAGAATGGTGCCCCCAGAAGGTCAAGTCACCCACCCGGACTTCTTCCCTCCCTCTGGCTTCCGAGCCAAACTTTGTAGCGATCCGGCCCGGGCAAGCCCGGGGAGGCGCTTCTGCCCTCCCTCCCGGCTCCCGGAGCCCGGTGTGCAGCTCGCCGGCCCGAAGCGCCCTGCCTTACCTTGGTGAGCTGGGCGATCTTCTTGCACATTTTCACGTGCATCTCCGTATCGCAGTCCATTCTCCAGCCCGCCCCGGAGCGGGCGTCGGCTTTGCAGCTCGGGCAAGTCCCTGGCGGGTGAATTTTGCAGTTGAGGGGAGATGCCACCTCCGCAAGGCACCCCGCGCTCGCCTCCTTCCTGCCCCCCGTGCGCACGTGCGCGCGCGCGCGGGCGTGTGAGCGCGGGGGTTTCTCCGGAGGGGTGGCACTGCAGTTCTGCGGGCGCACGACCGCGCGCCCCTGCTCCCGGAGGTGTCGCCTCCCGGGTCCACCCGCGCTCCCCTCTCCCTCGCTCCGCACCCCCGGCCCCGCCCGCTCGCCCACTCTGCGGACACCCGCGCTCTGCGGCGAGGCCCGGCGCCCCGCACGGGCGGCTAGCGATCCACGCGCGGCTTACGGGCTGGTGCGGGGTTCGCCTGCAAAGGGGGAGCTGGTGAGGCGGGGAGCCGCGGGCCCTGGGGATTTGCGCTCGCCCGACGCGCGGGTTTTGACACGTGGGTGGCTCGGGGCTCCGGACGCGGTGGCGGGGGACCCAGTCCGATGTGCGCATCCAGACCGAGGATGAAGAGCCTCAGTCCCCGGCAGCCAAGCGAAGTCAGGGGAGACGTTGGAAGGGTACCGCGGAGGTGGGGCAGGTGGTGGGCGACCAGCCCAACTCTCTGCGACTCTGGACTTGCAGAGCTCGGAGCCGAAGGCGCAGAGCGGGGACGGAGGATCAACCAGGCGGGGAGGTGCCAGTGAGCCGCCAGTGTGCGGGAGCGCGGGGTCCGGGGCGCAGCGTGGGACCCTCGAGGGCGCTAGGCGGCCGCAGCGGAAGCGTCCCTTCCCCACCCCGAGGGGGACCTGGACGTGGCGGGATTGCTGGGCATACCCGACAAGGGGGAGAAGTAAAGGGGGTCAGAGGAGCAGGTGACCGAAATCTGAGCCGAGAAAGGTCAGAACGCCTAGTGCCGGAGGGGACAGTAGCGCAGAGGAGTCCCCAGGGCTGGCAAGGGTGGGGGCGAGCGTGGGAAGGGAGGACGCCAGGGGGGTTGGACGAGTACTTTAGGGAGCTAAAAATCTAAACCGAGCCCAGCGCCAGTGAAGCCACTCGCTCAAGTCCACGCTGTTGCACGGGGCCGACTCTGACCGGTTCCTCTCAAGCACTTCCAGAGGGGAGGCGTGCATTTTTAGTTTGCCTGGGAAGGGTGGGGCTCGCCAGCCCGATTTCTTTCTGGCTTGCTCTCTCTGATTTCAGACAGTGAGCTTTGGGGAAAGTGTCAGCACCCTGGTCCGGTCTTTCTAAGGCTTGAATAACTGCGTCATGACAATAAGGACTCTGCACGGTTAAATATATTTTATAAACTGCCTTATATCAAGAGTCTTGATAATTCTCATAAAACAAGATTCGGTGATTCTTAGGAACGCCTGTTCCACCCCTGCATAATGCAGATAACACTATGCATTTTTTCAGATGAGGGAAATAGACCCAGAAAATTTGTACCAAGTCAGGTAACTACAAACCACTGCGCTCTCTCGGAAGCCGAGATATTACTGCTCCACACACCCCTCCCATTATGGACGCTCCTATCAGTGGCCAGTCTGGGGTTTTGGATCCTAGTTTTTCCATCTTAGCTTTCCTCTACAACCTCCCCTCCCCTGCTGCTCTAGAAAACAGAATTTCTGGTGGAGAATCACCACTAAGAGATTCTTGGGCCCTATCTCAGACCCTTAACACAAAAATCTCTTGGCATGGGTGTCAGGAAGCCACATTGTAAACATATTTCCTACTTAACTGCAAATTTTATATTTAAAGTTTTTAATGCAAAATCTTAATATGCACCAAATTTTAAAAGAATTCAACTAGTGTGCAGAGACAGACATTTACCAGAAGTTGTTCAATATTTTGGAAAAATCACATATCTGTGGCCATGTAACTCCTGGGATTTGATGTCAACAAGCGCACTTCTAACTGCCACATTCACGGCATTCATAACGAGCCTCCTTATGCATGTAGGCATCAGAGTACCGCACTGCCCTATGTGACCTTATCTTTCAAAGTACATATCATACACTTAATTATAATTACTTCCTTTGGTTTCTCCTTTAGGTTACTGTCAAGAAATGACCCCAATTTATAAATGTGTGTCAACAGCAAATAAATATATGAAAAAATGTTCAAATCTCTGGTCACTGGAGAAATGCAAATTAAGATAACACCAAGATGCCATCTTACTGCAGAAAGAATGGCTATCATCAAGAAATCAACCAAAGCACATGCTGGTGAGGCTGTGGGGAGAAAGGAACACTTTTCCATTGGTGGTGGGAGTGTATACTTTTACAAACACTGGAGAAATCAGTATGGAGATTCCTCAAAAAATTAAAACTAGAGGTTCCATTTGACCCAGCTAGTCCCCTTCTAGGTATCTTCCCCAAAGTGCTAAAAGCATCATACCACAGTGATACATACACACCCATGTTTATAGCAGCACAATTTATAACAGCTAAATCTTGGAAACCGCCCCTATGCCCATCAACAGATGAATGGATAAAGAAAAAGTATTTGTGTACAACAGAGTACTGATCTATCACAAAGGATGAGACATTTTTAGGTAATCAGATATACCTTGAGACCATACTTGGAAGTGAAAAAATGTTTCTCTTGTGTAAGAAACCTAAAGGGTAAATAAGGAGTAAAATGGAGGGTAATATTGGGAAGTACGAAGAACTTGTTCACAAGGAAGGAGAACGGGAGGAATTAAAGAGAATGTAAGGAAAAAAGGAAATAAAACTTCTGTAGAGTGAGAGGGGAAGAAGGGTTGAAAGGATGGGAGGAGAAAAATAAAAACGTATGCAAACAGAAAGTATCGCATGGTTCCTCTTACATGAGAAACTCCAAATATAAATTGACTCAAAAGTAGTAAAATGAAGGAGAGCTGTTTGGAAACAAGGAGGTAGATCTTATGGAGAAGAAGTGGGAAGGTAGTAAGGGGAAAGAAGGGATCAAAAACGATCGGGAAATGATATTCCCTCAAACAGATGTCACTATTATGTATCTCAGTTATACACTAAGTCAATGTGCGCAAAGTACATTAGCTAGGAATTTCAAGATGGTCACATGGATGTTATGAAAAAGGTGATGTCGAGTCTGAGTAGATTTGAGAAACAAATACACTCAAGTTTAGTAAAATTGCATTCTAATCTCAAGTTCTAGTTATTGAAGTGATTTTATTAGGCCCAGGAAGCAAAATATCTTCTGCTTTAAGATATTATAACTTTAACATTACAATGGAAGACACTGGGAAAATCAGATTCCTTTTCAGCTTTGTTAGACCACTGCCACTGTCACCAAGGTGCCCCAAGCCAGACTGTCTTGGGAGAGTCTTTGCGGTTCCTAGGAATTTCTAGCACTGGGATTGGAGTCCTTTTGCACCACCAGGAATGAAATAAGAGTGCAAAAGAGAGTTAAGTATGAAAATGGGGGGAGAACATGTATCAGAGCACTAATGTGACCTTGGCCCTGTGCTAAACGCTTTGCACATGTTATCTTCTTTAAGGCCCTTATCAGGGGCATATTATAAGAAAGGTAGCGCTGGAGAAGTACCCAACTTTATACAGTTAGTGAATGGCTCCTGCTCTGACTTCAAAGGCTACATTCTTTCCAGAGCACAATGCTAACAATCTAGAGAAATTTAAAGCCATAACTGATTTGTCTTTTCTTTGGGTTATAAATATAATAGATTTTTGAAGTACTGCTCTCCAAATCTCATCTGTAACAAAAAAAAGTAAAAAGAAAATCACTTCATATCCTCTGCTCAGAGAAAAGCCCTGTTAATACTTTAGAGAAGATCCTCTGAGACATTTCTCTGCATATACACAGAAAATGTTATATGCACATATATATTTTAATACACAAGTGGGACACTGTTTTTGAAATCTACTCACTGAACAACATACTTTCTTTTTGGTCAGTAAAGATCTACATTCCTCATAGTTAGTATTCATTATATATAATAACTTATTTACTCTAGCCTACATTAGATAATTCTTTTGTTTTTATATTTTAAGCAAAATATATTGTCTATGCTTACTGTCATGAGACTATTCAATTCCGTTTTAAAGGAAAAAGGGGCATATAAAATCTGTGTTAAGGATAGTGGGTAAACAAGCAGCTTATGAGACAGGCAGAATTCTTTTTTTAAATTAGTGGATGTATAAGATACATAATATTTTATTCATTTGGGAAATTGGTACACATATAAATCATTTCTTGATCAGTTTTGATCCCTTTACTGTCACCCTCCCACCCTTCCCGATCCTTTCCCTCTTCTCCAAAAAGTCTGCCTTCCTGTTTCCTGTTATGTCTCCTTTATTTTATATTTTGAACTAGGCAACATTCTTAAGATATGTCCAGTGTAGATATGACAAAGAGAACAAATGGACTGCATATAAAAAGGATGGAACAAACAAGAATGTTATCTAACAGAAGAAGATGAAAAATGCCAAGTTGTAAGGTATGGAGGATGTGACCTTCACACAAACACCTACACCATCTCTAACACGACCATTCATTAGTGACTCCCACTGTTCCAGAAACAGGCTGAGACAGGACCCTTAGCAGGTCATTAAGCAGGCACCCTTGCTCCTCACATTTTCAAGACAGAATGGCTCTAAGCCCTCCCCCTTTTTTGGTTTCAGCTGTGGCTGTCATGACAAAACTGCCAAAAGTGAAGGCTCGTGTAACACAAGAACATAATGACACTGTAGCACGGGATTCTGGTAATGGGGTCCTCAAGCACCTTCGGGCCCTGTTTTAAGTGTGTTATCCTTCCCTCTGCCTTTCCAACTTCTTTTAAGTGGTCAACCATGTAATTGGAGCATCTTAATTTGGGCTGTGAGTTTCCTCTGATAGTGCAGTGGTTACCATTGCACTAAGGTAATCCCCGTATAACATCGTTATGCATAAGTTTTTGCATAGATGTGCAAATACTTCCAAAGCAATAATTCTCCCTATGCCATTTGTTTGATTGCTAGGAGAACTGAACAACTGATAAATGTTATTAATGCATATGTACACTCCTTTTGCCTGGCATTTTCCTAACTACAAAAACCTCTTGTTTTGGGATTCTGCTTATCAGATATATATTCCAATGCTTCCCTCCATTAGTGATTTCTCCTAGATTTCTTATACTTTATAAACTGTACATTTTTATGTTGACAAATCTCTTGTTCTTATCTCTTAAATTTTCTGGCTTTGCCTCAACCATTTCCACCCCAAATTAGAAAAAAAAAATACAACCCTTAGTTTCTCCTGCTATATTTATGATCCCAATAAATTTTTTAAAACCAACACAAATTTAGCTGAGAGGACATGTGGAATGTAGTTTGAACCTAGACTTATGTTTTTCCAGGTGGTAAAATGGTCGTCTCAACAGGTATTTAATAACTCATTTTTACTACATTGATAATGTAAGTGACACCTCAGGAGATTTCTTTAACTGACATTTACTTAGGTAAATTTATTTAGGCTCTAGCTTTTGTTTAGTCATTTTCTTTCTTAATTAGTTAAGGAGCTTGGGTGAGCCATTGTTATTATCACTCCCCATCTGCTGCTCTTCTATTTTTTTATTTTATTTTATTTTAGAAACATAAAAGTACAAAAACATATTGACAAACAGACACCCATTATCATAGAAAATAGTACAATCACAACTAATCTATAGACAAGGTGATATGGTCTCAACAGTAGTTGTTGCTTTATCCATTGATATCTTCGAATTGTAGATGTATGGACCCATATACAGACATGCAAATTTA
>PVLD010014736.1:0-51186 GCA_004027595.1 Dinomys branickii | reverse complement strand
CATCATATCACTCTGATATATGTGCACCCATGTTTATAGCAGCACAATTTGTAATAGCTAAAATGTGGAAGCAACCCAAGTGCCCATCCACAGAAGACTGGATTAAAAAATTGTGGCATTTTTATATAATGGAATATTATTCAGCTATAAAGAAAGACAGTTTGGGGGACTTTGTAGGCAAGTGGTCAAAACTGGAGTCTATACTCATAAGTGAAATAAATCAGCAATACATGTGCAGGCAACGTATTGTATCACTGGTGTAAGAACCCGAGCGTGGGAATATAAACTAAGAGACATGAAGGAAATCTGTTCAAAAACAAAGAACACATGGGACGAGGGAAAGGAGAAAAGAGAGAAAAATGTACGTATGTATATATAAATATACATATATGCAGGAGGGCTAACATGGTTCTACTATTGTATTATATCACTTAATGCTAAGGAATAATTGATGACGGGTTATTTGATCAATCTTGCATGTCTGTATGTGTTATCCTGAACACACAGTTCGAAGATATCAATATGCAAAGCAGCAACTATTGGTGGTTTTTTGTTGTTGTTGTTGTTGTTGTTTGCCTGTTTTGTTTCTTGTCTTTGGATTTTTGGTTTTTGTGTTTTTTCTGTTGTTGAGAGGATTGTCTGACTAAATTTGCATGTCTGTATATGGGTTCATATATTTACACTTCGAAGATATCAATGGGTAAAGCAATAACCACTCTTGAGACCATGTCACCTTGTCTATAGATTAGTTGTGATTGTACTATTTTTTATGCTAATTGGTGTCTGTTTGTTAATATGTTTTTGTACTCTTATTTTTTTAAATAAAAAATAAATAAATAAATAAAATAAAAAAAAACAAATTTAAAGATGCAGTCCAAAAAGGGGCATCTGAAATGAATAGACACTTTTCAGATGCAGTAGAAATGGCAAATAAATACATGAAAATGTTCAACGTCCTGATCACTCAAGAGATGCAAATTAAAACAATTCTGAGATTTTATTTCACTCCAGAAATAATAGCTATTAGCAACAAGTGAACCAATTATAAATTCTGGTGGGCCTCTGGGGAAAAAGGAACCCTTCTCCACTGTTGGTGGAAGTGTATACTGGCTCAACCACTGTGGAAATGAGTGTGGAGATTCCTCAAAAACCTAGGATTAGAGTCTCATTTCACCCAGCTATCCTCTTCTTGGTATCTTCTCAAAAAAAAGTGAAAAGCATCATGCGACAGCTATATATGGACACCCACGTTTATAGCAGCTCAGTTTGCAATAGCTAAATCTTGGAAACAACCCAAATGCCTATAAAGTAAGGAATGGATAAAGAATATGTCTTTTTTTTAATACAATGGAGTGCTACTCAGCCATAAAGGAGGACAAACTTGAGACATTTCTAGGTAAACGGACACACCTTGAGACCATCATTTTAAGTGAAATAAATCACATACACGTGTGTAAAAAAAATACACTTTATCTTCAGGGAAGTGGCTATTCATTTCATTTGCGGATATTTTCCATTTCTCTTTTAATTTGGAAGATATTTTTAGGTCTCTACACTCTAGATATTAACCCATTGCTTCAGGAATAGCTGGCAAAGTTTTCCTCACGCTGCGGGTTGTCTCCTCATTATTGTTATTACCTCTCTGCTCATTATTCCCTTTGCTATGCAGAGGCTTTGTAGTCTGACATGATCCCGTCTGTTGCCTTTTGGTGCTATTTCTATTCTGTTCGGAAAGTCCTTGCCTAGGCCTATGCCTAAGGGTTTTACCTGCTTTATCTTCCATTAGAGTAAGTGTTTCTGTTTTAATATTTACATCTTTGACCCATTTTCATTCTCCTTTTGTACACAATAAGTGATACGGATATAGAAGGAATCATCTGCAGTTTCCCAGCACCATTTATGAAAAAGGGTATCTTTCCTCCACTGTATGTTTTTGGCCCTTTGTAAAAGATTAAATAGCTGCATATTTCTGGGGTTCTTTTTCCATCCTCTCTCTGCTCCATTGACCCATGTGACTGTTTTTGTGCCAATATCATGATGGATTTGGTACTCTAGCTTTGTAATATAAATTCAAATTTAGGAATCAGTGCAACAGACTGGAAGATGCAGCCTCAACCACAAACACACTCAGCCACCTAATCTTTGACAAAGGGGCCAAACAAGCCCACTGGAAGAAGGATAGCCTCTTTAATAAATGGTGCTGGAGAAATTGGCTTGCCACTTGCCAGACACTGAAAATAAACCGAAGTCAATCACTATGCACCAAACTCAAGTCAAAATGGATCACAGATCTCAATATTAAAACAGAAACACTAAATCTATCGGAAGAGAAAGTAGGTAAAAATCTTGAAGACATAGGGATAAGCAGAGATTTCATGAACAAAAACCAAACTTCAAGAGAAACACTTCAAAGAATCAACAACTGGGGTCTCATTTTACGGAAAAGTTTTTGCACATCTAAAGAAATTACCAGCACAGTAAAATCAAAACCCACAAATTGGGAAAAAAATTTAGCTGACTGTCCCTCAGACAATGGTCTTCTATCTAGGGCATATAAAGAATTTAAAAACATCAGCCACCCCCCCAATTCAAAGACCCAATCTGAGATGAATACACACTTCTCAGATAAAGAAATACAAATGGGAAATAAATTCATGAAAATATGCTCAACATCATTAGTCATTCAAGAAATGCAAATTAAAACAACACTAAGATTTCACCTCACTCCAGTAAGAATGGCTGTCTTTAAGAAATCAACCAGTAACAAATGCTGGCGAGGCCATGGAGAAATAGGAACTCTTCTCCACTGCTGGTGGGAATGCAGACTGCTGAAACCACTGTGGAAATCAAATTTGGGATTGTGATACAGCTGGCCTACCTTGCTCTTGCTGCCCAGAGTTGCTTTTGCTATTCTGAGTCTTTCCTAGATCCATATGAATTTTAAGATTGTTTTCTCTAGTTCATTAAGAAATGTTCTTGGTATTTTGAATTGGATTCTTTAAAATCTGTACATCAGTTTTGGAAGTATGCATATTTTGAGTATATAGTATTAGTTGTACCTTTCAAGAAACATGGGATGTCATGACATTTTCTGATGTCCTTTTCAGTCTCCTTTTCCAGACTACTATAGTTTTTATTGTAGAGATCTTTGACTTCTTTGTTAGATTAATTCCTAAGTATCTCATGTTTTCTTGATGCTACTGTGAATGATTCTGTTTTCCTAATGTTTTTATCAGTGAATTCTTATTGGTGTACAGGAACACTATTGATATTTGTGGGTTGATTTTGTATCCTGCTCCACTGTTGAATTTGGTTATTCATTCTAGGGTACTTGAGGTCTTCTATGTAGAGGATCATGCCTCTGCAAATAATTATAATTTGAAATTTTCCTTTCCTACACATATTCCTTTTATCTGTTTGTCTTGTCTGATTGCTCTCACTACTGTTTTTAATGCTTTTGAACAGGAGCAATAACACTGGATGTCTGTGTCTTACCATTAATTTTAATGGAAAAACTGTCAGATTTTCCCCATTTAATATATTAGCAGTGAGGCTGTACTGAATGGTTTTTATCAGATTGAGATGGTACTTGCATACCTATTTTGTTCAGGGTTTTTATCACAAATGGATGTTAGATCTTGTCAAAAGTTTTTCTGCATCTATTGAAATGATCATTTTTTGTCCTTGCTTCTGTTTATGTGATGTGTTACACTTAGTGACTGAACTATGCTATACTATCCTCACATCACAAGGATAAAGCCTACTTCATCAAGATGTATGATCTTTTGAATATTCTGTTTACTGGTATCTTGTTGACAATTTTTTGTGTAGTTTCATTAAAAAGATGGGCCTGGAGTTCTGTTTTGGGGTTGCAGCATTATCTAGTTTTGGAATTAGGGTAATTGTAGCTTCCAGGAATGACTTTTTGACCATTTCTTCACTTTTAATTTCATTTAATACCTGGAAAAGTATTTGTACTAGATCCTCCCCGAAGTTCTTATAGAATTCAGAAAGAACCAGCTCTTTGATTCACTGATTCTTTGTGTTGTTATTTTAATTGCCATTTCATTGATTTCTGATCTGATATTTATAATTTTCTTTTTTGTGCCAGTTTTGTGACTATTGTTTTAAGGAAGAGGAAAGTAAGGCAAAAGATAAGATGGAGAGTTTACATCAGTCTAAACTTACCATACATTAGTGTTCCCTCTGGACGAGGTAAAAGATTGAAACACAAATACACAGTAGGAGAACAAATGGCTATATCGTTGATACAGTCAGTAGTCCCTGTTGTATAAGCGAATACTAGTGTACTGTCAAACATTCATGGTACATAAGCAGTTACTACAATAATCAGAGTATCTGACCAGGGGCATACTCAGATGATTCTGCAATGTGAGCTGACATCCAGATGACGGAGGCATGGACCAACCCAGTGCTGTCAAAATGAATAAAACATTATGTGTTTTACAGAAATACCCTTCTTCTGAGTTCTAGAATAAGGACTGCATTTGCACACAATCATAGTGTATGAGTACACATCTGTAACACACCCTAACCACAGTACATAAGCAGAAATTGCTTATTCATTACTGTCTAGCATGATAAATGAATTAACACTTAAATGAAATGGAAGACACACAGAGAAAAAGAATTACATGGTGAAGACTGCACAGACGATCACATTATATGAGCAAAAACTAATGGTAGAAGAAAAGCATGAGCAGTAGCAAAAGTAATTTAGCATGTTACAGATAAACAAGTAATCTATAGAGAACAAGGAGACATAACACAAATAAAACAATACCAGTAAATACTTAGCATTTACCATGTACCAGACACTGGTCTAAGAAAGCATTTTATATTTAAGTCTTTGAATCTTTATAACAACCCTATAACTTAGGTATTATTACCATTACTTTACAGTTGAGGAAACAGAAACACAGAGTGATGAAATGACTTGCTTCTGAGTTCTAGAATAATGACTGCATTTGCACACACTGTCCATAGACACTGATGGTGCCATGTTTCCACAGATGGATGCTATACGAGGTTTAAAACACAGAGGACAGGAATAAATGGCTTTGGTCCAGAAGTAGACAGCAGCGTAGCAAATGTAGGCACCGTAGCACATGCTCAAAAATCCGTGGTGCTCAAAAAGCAGCCACCACAGGAGTCCAAGTATTTGACCATGGTGCATACTCAGGTCCTGCGACATAAGCTGACACCCAGCGTACAGGAGTAAATACTTGGGATGGAAGAGAAAGCAAAAACATAGAAGTAACAAATAATTATGGTAAAAAATGATATTTATGGTACAGAAAATTCCACTTGCTTACAGAATGGATGCCTTTTCATGCAATCAGGATGATGAGCACAAGATAATCATAAGACTTCAAACACAGTAAAAAGGCAGAATGTAATGGTCACATTCATACAACCATGGAAAATGAGCCAGCACCTACTCAACCTCAAGAGAAGAAGGATTCTAGAAAATCACTATGAGTGGGAAATTCACAGATGGGTATGATAGAAGGTTAAAACACCTCAATATATGAATGTTTGTTTCAAAAGCAGGTGGCAATGGAACATACAGAGAATACCAACAGTTCATTAGAGCCATCAACAACATTTGATCAGGATATACATGAGTGCACAAAATAATCTACACTATGACATAGAGGTCATGCCATGGGAGCTAGGAGACATACATTTGGCACACAAACTTGTTTTCTAAGAGTAAAACCATCTTCTGATGCCCACTCAGAAAGCATTGCAACTGACAAAAGAATAATTGTGTGAGAATAAATAGCTTTACTTAATAAATAGCTGTGAGGCATACCAACACAGGCCTACCATCATAGTCTCAAATGACCATGGTGTATGAATAACCACCACTGATAAGCATTTGACTTTAATGCTCATCTATACAAACACAAAATGACAGTATGAATTGGAAGTGAAGATACAATGACAGCAGACATGATGCTAAGTATCCTAAAATGAATGTGGTTACTGATTAATAAATTATAATTTCCTTTAGTCTAGGAACAGATGGCAGTGATGGAATAGATGAACCAATGGTACATACTCAAACAGCCATGGCACAGGAATACCTACCATAGCCATCTGAGTATAGACAATCCAGTGACATAAGACAACATCTATCATTTTGGAACAGACAGACATACTGTAAGAAAAGGAAGGAGTGATCCAGAGTAGAGATCCATGAACAGGGAATGAAATAATCACAAAACACAAACTGGTGTGTCCATGACGCATGTAACACCATTTCCTGTAGAGCAGAAGGCAATAAAGGTTCCTGCTCAGGAACCATGGGGTATGAGCAGACAAGCATGCTGCGTGCTCAGACAACCATGGTGCATGAGCAAAAACCTATAAAGAATACAAAGGCAGGTGGATGTGGCACTGGAGCAAATAACCTAATAAAGACTATGACCAGACAGACAAGAGGAATTAATGAAGGAAACCTAATGTGTGAAATTTCTTTCTTTAGGCCATAGGGATGTGGTAGTGATGCCCGGGGAAATAACACGGCACATACGCACACAATCATGGTGCATGAGTAACTACCACTGATGTTTGAGAATTTCACCATGATGTATGCACGGGCACCGCAGGAATAAAATGATGACTATAATATAGGGGCAGGTGAAGAAAGCAAACAGAATGATGGAGGAGCTAAAGGACATCAAACAATTAAGTGGTAGAAGCCACAAAACAATAGTGCCAGAGCTAATATTATGTAGAACTACATATGGCAAAGATACAAAGAGACGCCTCCACGGCATGTGCTCATACCATGGTGCTGATGAGTTTAAATCATAATTTGAGCTCACAATCACTACACAGAATCAAGTGGCACAGTATCATCATCACCGTCATCTCGTACCTGTGATAATACGCCAGTCAGTGTTCAAAGTATTTTACGTGTAATAATGCACATAATCTTCAAGACAGACTAAGAGCTTTGTCACTTCGTGAGAAATTGAAGCATGGTTACATGAATTTCTGTGTGTAAGATCTCATAACCAGTAAATGGACAATCCAGGACTTGAAATCAGTTATTCTGGCTTCATTACTCATTTTCTTAAGTATGACAATATGCTGTGATTCTTTTGACAGGCATGATACAAGATTTAAAAACAGAGTAGATGAATGAGTGGCTTTTCTCCAGAAGCAGATGGCAGTGTT
The DNA here is from genome assembly GCA_004027595.1 of Dinomys branickii. Classification (NCBI taxonomy): domain Eukaryota; kingdom Metazoa; phylum Chordata; class Mammalia; order Rodentia; family Dinomyidae; genus Dinomys; species Dinomys branickii. Next base: position 43,974 of record PVLD010014736.1, on the reverse strand, counting down.
GCAAATGTAGACACCATAGCACATGCTAAAACATCCGTGGTGCATCAACAGCCACCACAGGAGTCTGAGCATTTGACCACGGTGCATACACAGAAGATCTGGCAGCACGAAATAATACCAGGCTATAGGAGTACACACTTGTGACAAAAGGGGAAAAACTCATTTCCACAGTAAAAACCAGTGTATGAACATATAAATGGTACAAAATACTCATTGCCAGTAAAAGAATAGTCAATGGCTGGGCATTTTTACACAAGCATGCTGTTTAAGTGGAAGTCCTTAGGACAACTTCAGAAACAGTCAGTGAGTAGAAATTCAAGATGCATGTGAATACTACTGCAGACAAAGAGTCAATTCACGCATGAAAGATGGGATAGATATATCTCAAGAAATAACCACACAGGGAAAACTGCTCATGTGACAACAAGAATAAGAATGCTTGGATTGGCCCAGGACAGGAATGATGAAAGACAGAGATGATGCATACTCAGAAAAACCCCTGGATACTCTCAGGAAGCTGTAGCAGCCATAGTACACTGCTCACGGTTATCTATTAAAAGTAAAATGTAGTAATTTGCAAGCATCAAACGGCAGTAATGCATCACACAGTGTAATCGAGAAACGCACTGAACATGATATATATGAGTCTGTTGCCAGGGTAACCAGTCATATAAGAAATAATCCAAAACATACAGGAATGTTTAAATTTTTAGACAGTGTAAAAGATGCATTGCAATTAATTCCCCCTCATTCTTATGCCATCATTCTTTCCTTTACTGAAGCAGTTCTGGAAGTGCTCTGCGTCTTTACCAAGAGCAGGATGATGCAGGATTCTGAGATGACTAAGATGTAAGATGCGTTTCATCGGCTACGTGCTCATGCTGGGCAACAGAGAATAGTGCAGCTGACCAAAAAGATGGCAAATTCTACTGCCAAGTGCCGCTTACGGAAGGGCAGGCTAGCAAAAACATCACTGTGTGTCCCAGTGCAGCTCATTCATAAGATCTGGCACTGTACTACTTCTGCTTCTTCCCCAAAGTCAAAATGACTGAAAATTAAACATTTTGAGTTAAATCAGGACACTGAGGCAGCCACAGAGCACAGCACGAGTAATGACACAAAAGAAGACATCCAGAACTACTTGAGAACACTGTAAGAGTGGTGTGGTAAGCCTTCGAAGTGAGGGAAGTATTTTAAGTGAGAGTAATGACAATGTATCTTTTACTATAGTAAATTATTCTATTTAAGCATTTAGTGTATGCTTCCATCATACCTTGCATCTCTACACTAAACTTGAAATAGAAAAATTGCACTCTACAATAATGATAAATGAGAGTGATGTAAAGAGATTGACCAAGGGCTGCTAAATGAGATGGAAGTACGAAGCTCTGGCATGCTATTACAACATATGCTTAATATAGCGAACAATAATATACTATATATTTCAAAAGGCTAGAAGAAGGGAACTTGAATGATTTCACCTTTAAAAATAATAAATGTTTGAAGAGATAGATGTGCTTAGCCTGATTTAACCATTACACAATGTAAAACTATGTCAAAATGCAACATGGTAAACATGACATTTCTTTGTTTTGACGTCTATGATGTACTACTTAATATTAAAGTTACTGACAATGAGAATCATGTTTAAAAAACATCAGAAGACAAGCAAATAGACACCAAAGGTCATAGTAAAGGGAGAGAATCAAATAATTGTAATGAAAAAGTTACAGAACGTGAACGTAAGTTCGCCATTCCATACAAAAGTAAGCCATCAAAGCATTGGGACAGACTGTGTAAGCGAAAGTAGAGAAATGTATTTTGAGAGAAACAAAGCTTCTGTGTGGGCGCCAGTGGCCGCAGTGTAGGAGTAAGTAACGATAAGTATAAGAGCACACAGCCATGTATGTTTTCCAAAGGCTTCAGTGCAGAAGCGAGCGTGCCTGTAAGGGAATCAGATGGCCCCAGTAAGAAGAGAGAAAAGAAGAACGTAAGCATGGTGTGGGGCATGCACACAATGTGTGTGGAAATGGTTATAATATAGTTATAATACGTCAATATATAGTATATCAACATACAGTCTATTTACAATGGGAAAGAAACGTTTACAGTCTGCAGGACAAAAAGAGTTTGATCACTGACTTGCGGAGAACCATGCTTTGGTAACCAACCAGTTCCTGAGGCCCAACTTCCTAGTCTAGTAAAGAGCACACACATCAGCAGCGGAGTGAGAGACAGGTTAGATAAAATGAACACCCGTCCTAATTCTTGGGAACAGAATATAGATGTAGCAACAAAGGACAGTGGAACACGGTTTTGCTCACTTATCCATACTGTGGGCAAATATTTCACAGCTGTGTTCATTTGTAACAGCACAACGTTGAAGAAAATGCACTAATTCTCAACCTCAAGGGGCTTATAGTTCACAGGGAGAACTGGGAGTGATAAAGTGTGACTTGAGGCATCGAGAAAGATATAAAATAAGTTGCGTCCGAAGTGAGACACGAAAGATAAATAAGAAGTAGTAACATTCAGCTTAAGTAACAAGGAGGAAAGCTCTTCCATCACATATGAAGGCCAAAAGGGCAAGAGACAACGCTACACTAGGAATTATAAAAGTAGTTGAGTTATCCTGGAACAAAGGTAGAAAGTGGGCAGAAACAAGTCCAGAGAGGTCAGGAGAAACAGCTCATAAGCCATTTCAAAGGGCTTAAGTTTCATTTTTTTTTTTAGTTTATTTAAATTTATTGGTACAATTTCGGAATACATAACAATCACATTCATTACAAGTAATTTGTATCTGAACATGCTATATCTTGATTCCTCTCTCTTCCCAGTCCCATCCCTCCTTTCAAACCCCTTCCCCTCCCCCTTTATAACACTGTTTTCATTTTATCCTTTTCTCACTTCTTTCTTTCTCTTCCTTCCCGCCCCGCTCTCTCCTGTATGGCTCCCTTTTGCTTTTCTACAATTTCTTCCTAATTTAAAATGTCTATTGCACATTTCTGTTCTTCTTTATGTTTTCAGTCTCTTGCACTGGAGAAATAATGTAATTTTTACAAGTGCCTGATTTATTTCACTTATGATTATGGTCTCAAGGTCCATCCATTTTGCTATAAATGTCTCAACTTTTAGCTTTCTTTATGGCTGAGTAATACTCTATTATATATTTTTAAGAAACACATCTTTTTTAATCCATTCTTCAGTTACCGGGCATTTTGGGTTGTTTCCAAGATTTATCTATTACAAATTGTGCGGCCATAAACCTGGGTGCTCATATATTGCTGTGGTATGCTGCATTTAATTCTTTCAGGAAGATACCAAGAAGGGGAATAGCTGGGTCAAATAGAACCTCTAGCTTTAGTTTTTTGAGGATTCTTCACACTGATTTCCATAGTGGGTGCACCAGTCTGCACTCCCAACACCAGTGGGAAAGGGTTCCTTTTTTCCCCAAAGCCCTGCCAGCATTTGTAAGTTAGTCATTTTCTTGATAACAGCCAGTATTTCTGGACTGAGATGGAATCTCAGTGTTGTTTTAATTTGCATTTCTTGAATAATTAGTGATGTTGAACATTTTTTATATATTTGTTTGCTATTTGTACTTCTTTATCTGAGAAGTGTCTTCATCTCAGCTGTCCATTTTTGGATTGGGTCTTTGGATTTAGAGAGTCTGCTTTTTCTCAGTTCTTTATATGCTCTAGATATTAGACCTTTGTATGAACAATAAATGAATAAAAAATTTTCCCACTGTATGGGTTGCCTTATCACTTTGTTGGTGATTTCTTTTGATGTGCAAAAGGTTTTTAATAAGATGAGATCTCAGTTGTTGATTCTTTATACTTCCTGTGCAATTAGGGTTCTGTTTATAAAGCCTCTGCTACCCCTATGTCTTCAATAGTTCTACCTATTCTTTCTTACAGCAGATTTAGCATTTCCATTTTAATATTTAGATCTTTAATCCATTCGGACTTTAATTTAGTGCATGGGGATAGACATGGGTCTAGTTTTAGTCTTCAGCATGTAGAAAGCCAGTCTTTCCAGAACCATTTATTAAATAGGCTATCTTTCTTCCGATCAACATGTTTAGCCCCTTTATCAATGATCATGAGGCTAACTGCATATAGAGTTGTTTCTGCATATTCTAATCTATTCCACTGATCCTCAGGTCTGTATTTTTTTACAGTACTATACTGTTTATATGATAGTAGCTTTGTAGTATAATTTCAAGTCAAAGATTGTGATGTTCCCTGTTTGCCTTTGCTGACTATGGTTATTTTGCTATTCTAGGTCTTTCTTTGTTCCCAGTGAATTTTAGGAATGTTTTCACTAGTTCTATGAGTATGCTAATGGTATTTTGATTGGGATTAGTTCCACTTTTGGAGAAAAAAACACTGAAGTATATTGTCACACAAGAAGATTTGCATTAGAGAGAGAACTCTGTTTCCCAGGTGCAGATCTGGCTCAAAAATAGTACAAGTAGAGTAAAGATCAGAAGTAAAATGATACTGGAGATTAGAGCAAAAAGTTGGACACAGGTGTAGTGAAGCAATTGCATAATAGCTGGAAAATAACAATAAAATCTACAGAAAGAATACTGAAGCTCTTCTCATAAGGTCCAGATAGATACTAAAGGAAACCCTGGTGGCTTACTTCTGTGACAAACAGCATCATGAGACAGACCTATATTACATATTTCTTTTAAATGTGTAAAATTTGTTCTCACATTCATCAATTTTTGTTTTATTAACATTATTTTTAAGTATTTGGTTAAGAATATATTTATTTAAATTATGTAACAGTGGTTCCATTGGTGTGGCTCCAAGATTTTGGCCCTACAATCTTCGCTCTACAGTATTAGTACTGAAAATATGGTCAAAGGGACTTCACAAATAGTATTTTTGGTAATCAACTGCCTTTGAATCCTGAGATTATCCTAGATTCTCATTGATGGGTCCAAGCAATTGCATGGGCCTTTAAAAGTAGAAGAGAAAGGCAGAGGAAGAGGCAGCAAGATTCAGAGCATGAGAGGAACTCAGCATTACATTGCTGCCTTTGAAGGTGAAGGGATCCATGAACCAGGTAACATAAGTGGCCCCTCAACCTAAGCAAAACCTATGGCCAACTGCCAGCAACTAAATGGGGATCTCGGTTCAGCAACTCTACAAAAGTGATATCTGTCAACATCCTGAGTAAGCATGAAGAAGATTTCTCCCCACAGCACCCAGAAAAAAAATGCAACACTGACAACATGTTGACTTTACAGAGTTGTGAGATGAAAAATGTGTGTTTTCAAACAACAAACTGACTGACAGAGAAACTAAGGAAACCATACCTTTTACAATAGCATCCAAGAAATTGAAATATTTAGGAATCAATCTGAAAAGGATGTAAAACACTTATTCAATGAAAACTACAGTACTCTGAAAAAAGAGATTGAAGAGGATTTCAATAAATGGAAAAACATTTCCTGCACATGGTTAGGAAGAACCAACATTGTGAAAATGGCCATACTACCAAAATTGTTATACATATTTAATGCAGTTCCCATTAAACTACCATTAGCGTACATCACCGATCTAGAGAAAACATGCCTTAAATTCATCTGGAACCATAAGAGACCCAGAGCAGCAAAAGCAATCGTGGGCAACAAGGACAAGTCAGGTGGAATCACAATCCCTGACCTGAAATTATACTACAAAGCTACTGTAATAAAATCAACCTGGTACTGGCTCAAAAACAGACCTGAGGATCAACGGAACAGACTGGAAGATGCAGCCATAACCACAAATACACTCAGCCACCTAATATTTGACAAAGGGGCCAAACAAACTCACTGGAAGAAAGCCTCTTCAATAAATGATGCTGGAAAAACTGGCTTGCCTTTTGCCAAAGACTGAAAATAGACCCAGGTCTAACACCATGCAGCAAACTCAACTCAGAATGGATCACAGATCTCAATATTAAAACAGAAACTCTAAATCTATTGGAAGAGAAAGTAGGTAAAAATCTTGAAGACATAAGAGTAGGCAGAGAGTTCATAAACAAAAATCAAACTGCAAGGAAAACACTTCAAAGAATCAATAACTGGGACCTCATCTTACTGAAAAGTTTTTGCACATCTAAAGAGATCACCAGCAAAGTAAAAAGAAAACCCACAAATTGGGAAAAAATCCTAGCTGGCTGTCCCTCAGACAAAGGTCTTCTATCTAGAACACACAAAGAATTAAAAAACATGAACCTGTCCAAATTCAAAGACCCAGTCCAGAAACGGGCATCTGAGATGAATACACACTTCTCAGATAAATATATGAGAAAATGTTCCACATCTTTAGTCATTCAAGAAATGCAAATAAAAACAACATTGAGATTTCCTCTCACCCCAGAAGATTGGCCAGCATTTAGAAATCATCCAATAACAAATGCTGGCGAGGCTGTGGAGAAATAGGAGCTCTTCTGCACTGTTGATGGGAATGTAGACTGGTGAAACCACTGGGGAGATCGGTTTGGAGATTCCTCAGCAAATTAGGTGTAGAGGTCCCATTCAACCCAGCTATTCCCCTTCTAGGTATTTTCCCAGAAGATCTGAAAGCATCGTATCACCTCAACGTATGTGCACCCATGTTTATAGCAGCACAATTTGTAATAGCTAAATTGTGAAAGTAACCCAAACATCCCTCCACAGAGGATTGGATAAAAAAACTGTGGAATGTTTATGTAATGGAATATTACTCAGCTATAAAGAAAGACAAATTTGAGGCTTTTATAGGCAAATGATCACAATTAGAGGCCATTCTCATAAGTGAAATAAATCAGAGGTACATGTGCAAGCAACATATTGTATCACTGGTGTAAGAATCTGAAAGTGGGATTATAAATTAGGAGGTATGAAGGGAATCTGCTCAAAAGTAAGGAGCAAATGGGATGAGGGGTAGGAGAAAAGGAAGAAAGGGACAAATATGTATCTATGTATGTATATGCAGGATGGCTAACATGGTGCCACTATTGTCTTATGTCACTTTATGGTGAGGAAAAGTTCATGATTGATTGTTTGATCAAGATTGTATGTCTATATGTGTTTTCCTGAGCGTACACTTTGAAGTTATCAATATGTAATACAACCACCATTGTTAATTCCCTGTCACTTTGTCTATAATTCAACTTTGATTGTACTGTTCTTGTGCTACTTTGTGTCTCTTTGTTAATGTTTTCTTTTTTCGTTTCTTTTTTTTTGTTTTTTGTTTTTCTTTTTAAAAAATAAAAAAAAGAGAAAAATGTGTGTTTTTTAGAACTGCTCTATTTGTGGTTGTTACACCAGCAACAGAAAACTAATATACTTGGTTTCTTTACTTCAGAGAAAGAGGAGGGTTATTCCCCTTTTTCTTGTGGATTGTATGATGGTTTAATTAATATATATACATATATACATGATTTTATCCATTACATATATTTGATTAGAGTACATGCTACTGAGTGGACATCTTGTAAATGACTGCAAGTGATTGTACTTTAATGATTAATTCTTTGTTATATTTTGCCACTCATTATCAGATTTTATTCCTATCACAATCTTGATAGGTAAGTATGGGAAGAATTTTTAAGCCTACCTAATACATAAAGATCTTAAAGCACAAGGCAGTTTTGACTTGATCACAAGGGCTGGAACCCAGTACTTCTGACTCCGCATCAAATGCGATTTCCACAGTTCACCGAAGGAGGCTGTAAGACTGGAGGCTTCACCTGTACTATTGTAAGAAGGGAGAAATGCTTCTAAGCCACCTTGTTCATTGATGGCTCCACAAGACTGCCCTAGGCGCTGGGAATGAATCCTGACTATTAACAAGAAATACGATTTCACAGTCAGCCTGGTGGGAGACCCATTCTAGTCTATAAGATACAGAGATTTGGATAAGGTCATGTAGAAACCAGCACTGAGGGATTTAAGAATCTGATATAGCTGTCTGAAGAGCAATAACTGTGTCGTTCTTAAAACCAGAGTGTTCTAGTTTCAGCCCACACCATTAATCCTCTCTGCTTCCTGTTTCTTCAGCTCACCCACATAGCCTTCCCAATGGTTCACAATTCAGCTGGATTTCAAAGTTCAAGAATCTCAGATACAGATCTAGCAGAATATCTTAAGCTGGAAACCAACCACAGGTAACAAAAACAGATGGTATCAAGGTACTTCCACATATCTAAATTGAGAAATGCAATAGTACAAGATCTCCTTTTAAAAATATCATTCACAGCTAGACAAAGGGAGAACCAAGGCAAAATCTGCAATTCCAGAAGCTGATAGGGACATGGCACCTATGTTCTTTTCCTACTGGGCCAGTACTTTAAGCTGACGCTAACTTCTACCCAGCCATTACACAATGCCTACATGTTAAAATGGGGAAAGACATTGGGGAATTCACAGTAATTACCACACGGAGAAGATAAAATTGGGTCTGTACGATGCCATCTCTTGTTGCTACACAGATAAATTTGTGGAACAGATTTTAATTAGCTGAGTTTGGCACATTTTACTTCCTCTGGTTCCTTGTTCTTATAAGGTAAGTGAGTTAACCTAGATGATGACTAAACTTCCATGTCTAATACCAACTACGAATAAAGTACTCGGTCCTTTTTCACCTATCTTTCCCTGGGTCTCACCTTTGCTTAGGATTAGAAACCGCTAACTCTACCAATTCTGGATGCATAATAAAAGAATATAATAAATGTCAACAAATATTGTAAAATGTTAATATAATAATTACTTTCTTAACACTGGTTGTATAGCATGTTACAGATACTGTACTAAGCATGGCACTAAAATATTTTTAAAGGTGAAATGTCTTCTGGGGATAAATGTAGAACAACAAACATTTACTTTAAGGCAGAATTAAATTAAGTTTATTCCATTAAATTACCCAAAACAACATACACACTGTGTCATTAGCCAATTGGGGAAGAAATCAAGCATGGTCTGGGAAGACCAAAGAGAGTGTAAAATTGGAGAAAGGAGATTGCAATTTAGCAAAAAGTTGGAAAATATTTTGATATAAGAAGAAATAGGATGGATGTTCTGCAAGAGTTAATACTTCAACATCTCAAGATGTCAAAGGAACATTCCAATTTGATAACAGATACTTAAGCAAAGTCTACAGGAAACTTCATAGTTAACAGTAAGGCCTTATTATGATCTTTACTAAAATGAGAAAGGAGATAAAACTCACTGCTAATACTACCATTATTCAATATAGCATTTTTAAAACTCTAACCAATGAATTAAGCAAAGGAAAAGTGAATAAATATTAGAAAGAATATTCTTTCCCAAGAACATGGCAGTTGGTTCTCTGTATTTTCTTTTCACTCCTTCTACAATGCTAGGGAAGAAAAAAAGAAGCTATCAATTGGCATTGGAATAGTAACAAACTTTTATAAGGTGGAAAAAGAGTATATTAAAATAAAGTAGTCAAAATCCTTCGCAAACACCACTATAATCAATTAGAGAATGCAAAGAGAATGGGAAAAAACATCATTCATATTAGTGGCACAATTATATAAGTATATATATATATATATATATATATATGAAGCATATTTAAAGAAAACTATAAAACTCTATTAAAAATTTCTACTTATGGATGCATTGAACAACTTTATACAACAGACCAATTGATCCACGAAGAAAATGTAGAAAATTTTGATAAAACTTCTGTGTATGGGTGTGCACACGCACGTGTCTTGTTCCGTGAGGGAGCTACTGAGGCAGACAAGATCTGAGAGGGAAAGGTGTCCTGGAGCAGCGAGTACTCAAACTACAACCCCAAACCCACTTATTTACTGCTAAGTGCCAACACTGCAATTAAACCTGAATACTGAGGTTTTAGTTTAGAAAAAAACAAGTGTTTTATCCAATGCTCAGTTGCTGGGGCAGCTTGACAGACTTGGCTTACTCACTGACAGGGAGGACCCTACATGCCTGCTGTGGCACGCATGCCATAGGTTAACCACCACTGTCCCAGTGTGAAAGGAACTTACTGAGGTGAGCCTGACATTGTAGGAATTACATAGCTAGCAAACAACAAAACAGCACAGAGAAGCTGGGAAGTCAAGCCAAAAGCAGTTCCTAAGAACTAGAGAAGCTGATCACTTTTCACCATCTCATGGAAATGGTGAGATGAAAATCAGAGTCTGCGACTTCATGTAACCCGGGTTCATATAAAAAGTAAGATCAGAGAGAAAGAAAACGAGCAGAACACTGAGTCTGGCAGTCCAAGTCACATTTTCTAGAGGCACTTAAAGATTTTCAAATGACTGTGCTGGAGAACACATTCGGGAGAGATGCTATACTGATGAGAGGTCAGAGGGCTCGAAAGTGAAGGGTCCCTAGTAACCCCCCACAGCATTTTAGCTAGGATGCTGAAATGCTATACAAAGAGTCAGAACAGACAAGAAAAATGCAATGCCTTTTAATAAAGGCCTTAATGAAATACAATTATTTCTTCCTATTCCTCTAATTTCAACAAACCCTTAGACATAATGCAGCAGAAAATCAGACAAACAGTGATGGAAAGGAAAAGATGGCCTGGCGAGACCTCGAGACTTTCCCAAGAACATGGCAATGGGTTCTCTGTATTTTCTTTTCACTCCTTCTACAAATATCCTAATGTGCTTTTCTAAAGTGCCAAGAAAAGCCCTGAGAAATTCCTGTATTCTCTAGTCAAGGTATCAAGAAAGACAAGGCTAGGAAAACAGAGAAAGTAGTGACAATACCTGCCCTGTGCTAGCCGAACACTGCAGACACCCCAGCACCAGGAGTGGCAGGGGAGAGCAAGGAAGCAGTCTGAACTTCCAAACCTGCTCCAGTGGTCCAGGCAGAGGAAGCTGATGATCGCATCTTCTGTGGGGAGGGCACCAACAGACAAAGGCAGACTTCAGCCCTTCCCATGCAGGAAAATAGGAGAACGAAGAGACTGCTGATTTTATGGTTCCCAGCAATAAGGGAAATTTCTCTAAAATTACTAGCTGACTACTATTCTAACAAAACACAGACTCCAGTGACTCAAAAGTGATATAGTGTTTAAAAACACATTCTAAAACGTTCTAAACAGCAACAAGAAAAATCACAAAACAGTAGCAACAGCAAATCCTGAGAAAGGAAGAGAATTTAATGTCCATAGTAAACAGTATAATATTCAAATTTTCCACTTTAGAAAAGCTCAACACGTACAAGATATTAAAGAGTGTGGCTCATTCAGAGGGGATGAAAGGAATTTAATAGAAACTGCCCCTTTTGACAAGGCTCAGACATTGGAAGGACTAATTAGATACTTCAAATAAACTTATAAATATACTCAAACATCTAAGGGAAACCATGAACGAGAATTAAGGTAAACAAGAGAACATCTCAGAAATACAAACTGCCAATAAAAATAAAAATTATATGAAGAAACAAAATAAAAATTCCAAAGTTGAAAAATGCAAGAATTAGGATGAAAAATTCAATAGACAAATTTAACAACACAATTAGCAGCAGAAAATCAGTGAACCAGAAAATAGCTCAATTCAGATTATCCAGTTCAATGAGCAAAAAGAAAAAAAAATATTTTAAAAATGCTGTGACATGGAATATCAAAAAGAAAGAGTTGGAACCATTTACCATATGCAAAATTACTTCAAGATGGACCAAGCATGTATATCTATGTTGAAACTATAAAATTCTTACATGAAAAAAATACAGGTACATTCTCATCAATGCATAAGACAATGGATTCTTAGATATAACACCAAAAGCACAAGCTACAAAAGAAAATATAGATAACTTGGACTCCATTCAAATCAAATGAAAAAACTTGGGTATCACATGACACAAAATAATGAAAACACAACCCAAAGTGGAAGGAAGTATCTGCTAATCATTTATCTGATAATTGTCTACTATCCTCAATATATAAAAAAGTCTTAGGACTTAACAATAAAGGAAAACAACCACTGAATTAAAAGATAGGTGAAGGGTAAATTTCATGAAATGTACATTATTTCACAATAAAGCTGTATTTAAAAAGAGATCACATACAGGTTTTCAAAACTAGTCCCTACACATTTTTTAAAAAGTGGGAGAAGAATTTGAGTAGATGTTCCTTCACAGAAGATATACAGTGGACCACAAACACAGGAAAAGGCATTCGCTGATATTAATCCTTCAGAAAATGCACATTAAAAGCCTAAGATACCACTAGGACACAGGTATTTTAAAAAGTGAAGATAAAGTTGGAAAGAATATGGAAATGCTTATATATCGCTGGTAGAAAGATAAAATGTTGAGCTACTGCAGAAAAAGACTTTGGTGAATCATAAAAAATAAGTTAAACACAGAATTAGCGTAAGAGAGAAAGCCCACTTCTGGGTATATAACAAAAAGAAAGCAAAATGGGTACTGAAAAAATGCATAGGAATCTTCATAGTATCACTATTCACAATAGGAAAGGGATAGAAACAACCCAAATATCCATCAACAGAAAACCAAAATGTGGCACAGCCATAAAATAAAATATTATTCAGCCGTCAAAACAAATTAAGTACTGGTATACTCTACAACACTGACAAATGTCGAAAATACTATGCCTAATGAAAGAAATATGACACAAAAGGCTACATATCACATTATTCCATTCATTGAAGACATTCAGAACATGTAAATCCATACACAGAAAGGCCAGTTAAGAGTGTGCAAGAGGGAGGAATAGGAACAACTGCTTAATAGGTTCATACAGAGGAGACAAAGTGTTCTGGAGCTAGACAGTGATGACAACTGAACGGCAATAGGAATTAACTAAATGTCACTTAGAGAAGGATAAAGAGAGAGAGAGATCAAACAAATTTAAGAGATGGGAAATTTATATATGAGTTCCAGAAGAACTGGGAACAACCAAAGCAGTAAATAGTGGCTGGGCCAGGGCTACTTGGCAGTCCTGAGTTTCATTCCCGACACCCACCTCTAAAATAATGGCTGAAAGTTCTGAAATTTGAAAAAGAAAAGTCCATATCCATCATCTATATAACCAGGAAACTTAGTAAACATCAAGTTTGTTGAAATCACTTGGATCCACTCCAAGGCATTAGAGTTGTATTTTCAGAAGTTGATGACAACGAAATTTTGAAAATAACATGAGAGAAGCAAATTTCCCTTGCTATTCTTTCACCAAAAACCTTAAAACATGAAATCCCAGGCCAGATGACATCAATAGAGTATTTACCAAACACTGATAAAAGAATTGACATCAATTTGACAAAAATCTCTTGTAAAAATTAGAAAAGGAAAGAAGAGTAACAAACTCATTTTGTGAGGCCAATATTACCCTGATTTCAAAAACCAAAGGCATATAATAAAATTATAAACAAATATCCTTCATGAATATTGACATAAAACCTTCAACAAAACATTGGCAGAGTCTAGAAATATGTAAAAACCCATTATACACTGTGACTAGGATTTAGTCCACTTATGCAAGTTTGGTTTAACATTTGACAATCAGTCAATTTAATCCACTGTAACAAAACATTGAAGAAGCAAAAACATATGATCATATCCACTCATGCAGAAAAATCATTACAAAAATCAAACACCTATTTATCATTTAAAAACTCACTTGTAACAAGGTAGAAATGAAGAACATATAAAAACTGACAAAGAATATATGAAAAATTCGGTTAAAATAAAATAACCGGTAAAATACTGAGTTCCTTCCTTCTAGAGTCAAGGAAAGGTTCTTATTCTCACAGCTATTGTTCACCACAATATTGGAAATTCTAACCACTATAATAACACAAGAAGAAATAAATGAAAATCATATAGAATAGAAAGGAAGAACTGAATCTCTTCTATTTGCAGATGATATGCTTTTCTATGTAGAAAATCTCAAGTAGTTATATAAAAACTCCTACAACAAATAACCGAGTTTGATAAAATCAAAGGACATGAGACTAATATGCAAACATTAGTCATATTTTATATACTAGCAATGAAAACAGGAAGCAGAGTAAAAATATAATTCCGATTGGAATAGAACCAAGCACAAGCACTCTGCAAAACTATGGCATTTTTGTTAAAACTAAACATGCACATGCCATGTGCTCCAACAGTCACACTCTTGTACGCACAACTGTACACTAATGATCATGCCACCTTGCTCCCTAATGGCTCCAAATAAAAGGCAACACAAAATTACTTCAACAGATGAATGTATGATTCTGCTACATTCCTTCTCCTCTTCAGAATATTACTCAGTGATTATAAAAAGAACTACATACTAATATGTGCAACAACTTGGACAGAATGCGAGCTCATCATGCTTGAGATGCCAGACTTTCACCAAAAGAATGTACAGAGGGTAAATACACATATGAAGCGTTACCAGCATCAAATGTCATTGAAGAAATGCAGATTCAAAATCAGATGCCACTACCACTTTTCAGAATGGTAATTCAACACACTGCCACTACCAAATGCTGGTGAGAACATGGACAAAAAGGAAATCGTTATTGATGGGAATACAAAATAGATTAGCCACTGTGGAAAACATTCTGTCAGTGACTCACAAAAGTAAACATGCTCTTAACACACAATTCAGCAATCACACTTCCCTCAACCCAAGAGCTGAAGAGTGTTCCCACAAAAAGCCTGCACACAAATGCTTGTAGCAGCTATATTCACAATTGCAAAGCTTGGAAGTAACTAAAATGCTCTTCAGTAGATAAACAGGTAAAAGAACCGTGGTACTTGCAGACAACTGAATATTATTCAGGGTTAACAAGTGGACTTTCAAGCCATGAAAATATAAAACTTGGGCAGAAGTATAAATGTATATTGTCAACTTAAAGAAGTCATCTTGAAAAGGCTATGTAAAGTATTGTTCCAATTATAGAACATTCTGGAACAGACTATGTAACCACGGAAAAGGTCAGTGGTTCCAGAGTGGAGAGAAGAGTGGGATGAATAGGTAGAGCACAGGGACTTTTTAGCAGTGAGACTATTCTGTGATACTGTAATGGATATTGGTAGTGATGGATACACGACATTATGTATTTCTCAAAACCCAAAGAACTGTACAACACAAACTATGAACTCTAGAGCAAACTATGCATTTTAGGTAATAATAATGTGTCAAATGTTGCCTCATAGATAGTAATAAGTGTACGATGCTAATTAATACAAGACGCTAATAATAGGGAAAACTGGGAGTGTGAGGCTATATTGGAATACTCTGTATTTTCTACTCAATTTTTCTGTATACCTAAAACTACTCTAAAACATAAAGTTCATTAATTTTTAAAAAGTCAATTTCTAAAAGTTTACATAATATATAATTAAATCTATACATTATCACACTGACAAAACTATTGGGATAGAGAACGTAATGAGTGCCCGAAAAGAGATGGCGTAGCTGCTGCTATAAAGGGGTCATGTGAGGGGATGATCACTGCAGAGCACTGTGTCTTGTCTGTGGAGAGACAGAGATAGAGAGATAAAGATATAGATAGAAGTAGAGAGACAGATAAGGATAGGGATAGAGAGATAGGGATAGGGTTAGGGGTAGGAGTAGGGATGGGGTAGGGATGGAGATAGAGACCGAGATGGAGGCAGAGAGAGAGAGAGAGAGAGAGAGAAATATATACAGGTCTACAGATATGTTTAAACTGCATAGCGCTAGAACTACAGGGACAGGCATAGGGATAGGGATAGGCATAGAGAGATACAGAGATAGAGAGAGATAGGGATAGGGATAAAGACAGAGATAAAAATAGGGACAGGGATAGGGCTAGGTCTGTGGGGTAGGGTTAGGGATAGGTACAGGGTTCGGATAGGGATAGGGCTAGGGGTAGGGATGGAGATGACGATAGAGACAGGCAGAGACAGAGGTGGAAATATATACAGGCCTGTACATCTGATTAAACTGCATAGAGCTGTAACTACAGATGAACAGACAAGTTACAATAATGTTGATGAGGTCGGTAGTTGTGGTTTACTTAATATTTTACTACAGTCATATCAGAATTGACTGAAGTCACCTAAGTAGAGTTCCGAGCGATTTATGCACTATTTTTGTAACTCCTATGAGTTTATTATTGTTTGAAAAATTATTACAATGAAAGACAAATAGCCAATAATCTCCCCCAAAATACTTCCCATCATGCTCAATACACTTATCTCATCATTGTTGCCACTTTCTGAGGCAGCTCCAGGGGTTCCCTTTCGTGAATGTCTTTCTGTGATTGTGCATGTGTGGCTGCCTTGACACCCTGATTCATGCAAAACCTTTACCTGTCATGGCCAGTTTGACTTTGGCGAAGATCCAAAAGTCGGTGCCAGAGGTGCTGGGTAAGAGCAGTGAATACACACCGAAATGTTTCCGGAGCCTACTTATCCGTTGAACGGCATCTGTCAGCAGCATTCACAGTAATTCATAAATACACTGTACTGTCTGCAGTGATGCAAATCTCAACCAATTTCAAATAATTGGACTCCGAATATACTCTCTAACCACAGTTTACTTACAAATCATTTATTTAATAATATAACTATAAAATCATCTCAGGACATTAAGCAGTTCCCTTCCAGATAAACCATAGCTCAAAGAAATAAAAACTAAGTTAGAAAAGATTATATGCTACATGAAAATAAAAGTATGGCACATCAAATTGATGAATAGCAAGTGAAATCAAATAACCATTATACATCAAATGGACATTACATACATAAGATACAATTTTTTAAAAAATTATGCCAATAAATGTGAAAATTTAGAATGGAGTTTCTTAAAGATATAAATTTGTATATCTTTAAGATATAGTTTTTAAAGTCTCAATACGTGTACAATTTTTTAAAATCTGAGTCTGTAACTAAAGATTTCCCTCAAAAGAAAGCTTGAGGCCCAGATGGCATTACCAGTGAATTCTTCTAAACATTCAAAGAATAAATAGCATCACTGTTACACAATCCCTCCAGAATGTAAAAAAAATGTTTTTTTTCATACCAACTCACTTTTGAAATTAACATTACTTTAATCCCAGAGCCTAACAAATGTGGACAGCAAAAGCAAAATTGAAGGCCAATCTATGAGCATAGATGTAAAAATTCTAAAATTCACACAGAGACGCACACTCATACAGTTCTTTTTGGTATTTTAAAACACAGAAAACAGTTTATACCAAGAGTGAAAGGCTAGATTAACACTAAAAGTCAGTTCATGCAATTTACAAATTAACCATATGAAAGACTCAATAGATCAGTAAACAACACTGAAAAAATTTAACACTCGTTCATGATTTTTAAAATGCTCTTTGAAAACAAGAAAAAAAAACCGCATTAATGTGATTAAGGTTAACTGTGAAGAAAACCTACAGCAAAGTAATATTCAATGATGAAATAATGAAACTTTTCCATCCGAGGTCAGAGATAAGAGGAAGACACCTATGATCTTATTTTCAGCATTGTGGTAGAGATCATCTGCATACAAAAAAATAGGATATGAAAAAATAATTCTATTTTGAGCTAGAGATATAGCTCACTGTAGAGTGCTTGCCAACTGAGGACAAGGTCCTGGGTTATGTCCCCAGCACTGCACTGAGTGAGAAATGTAGGACAACAAAGTTTCTAGGAGATAGCGTAGGATTGTATCTTCACGATATTGGGAGAGAGGAGGATTTCCTAAATAGAACCAAAAGTTCTAGCCATGAAGTAAAAGGCTGCTCAATCAGCTTACATTAAAACTAAAAATCTCTAGTTGTTATAAGACAACATTAAGAAACTGAAAGAGCAACCTATAGGGTGGCAGAAGATATATGCAATATATTGAGAAGATTTATGCAATACACAGAGGACTAGTACTCAAGACAGAAAGAACTGCAAATCAGCAAGAAAATGAGGCACAACAGAATAGACAAATGCACAAACTATTTGAATGGGTTTCTTAAAAGCATGTAAGAGCATCTAGATTACTAGAAAACATGAAATGTTGATCAAGCTCACAAGTCATTGGAAAAATGTAAATTTAAACCATTAGGACAAGATATCAAAACACACATAGTACAATGGGTAAAATGTAAAATTATAAGAGTGTCAAGTGCTAGAGAGGAAAAAAAAGCCATAAAAATTTCATGTACTTCTGGTGGGCAGGGAAGTAAATGCAAAATTTTTGTAAACTCCTTGTCAGTAACTACCAAGGTGAACATATGCACACCCTATGAGCCAAATATATTCAGCAAAAGAAATGCATACATATGTTTTAGTGCAACATTCCTCATCATTGTATAAAACTAGCCACTAAGGCCATCAAAAGCAGAATGGAGCCTTGTACAGTGGCACGTGCCTGTAATCCCAGCACTTGGTAGGCTAAGGTAGGAGAATCATGGTGAACTTGAGATCAGCCTGGGCTACATAATGAGTTTGAGGCCAGCCCAAACAAGATAGAAAGACCCTGTCCCACACCACCACCTCAAAAAAGAGCAAAATGAAATGCATATATATAAACTGGTGGTTTACTTATAGAATGGAATACTATGCAGCACTAAAAATAATAAACTACAGCTTTTACGGCAATACACATGAATCGCAAAAACATGCTGAATACAACAAACCATGCACAAATGAGTACTTAATGGAGTGTGGAAAAAGAACTATACCACTTAGGTCAAGTTTAAAAACAGATGAAACTCATCTGCAATATAAGAAACCCAGGTATCTATTTTCTTTGGGGAGGAGAATGTGAAGAATGAATGAGAGTGGGTATATAGATTCGTACATTTAAGAAAAAATTCACTGAGCTGTACACATGTGATTTTGCATATTAGTCTGTGGATGTTATACTTCAATTTTAAGTTTATTTTCTACAAATCAAACACTGAAAAGAAGATGTGAATGTAAATAAATGGAAATGTAGTGTTTTCTAGCTGGAAAAAGCTAATTATCTTAAAGAGAGCAATGGTCACCAGTTTTTGTACAGTTCAATGTAATCCTTAAAAACAAGACCTATTTAAGAAGGGGACTTTAGTTAACAATGCAGTACAACTTAAAAATCACTAGAAGAGGGGCTGGGGATATAGCTCAGTGGAATAAGCACCTGCCTGGCAAGCTCAAGGTTCTGAGTTTGATCCCTGCTACAGCCAAAAAAAAAAAATCCCCAGAAGAGTAGATTCCAAGTGCTCTAACAACCAAAATTGGCAATTACATGAGGTAATGGAGGTAATGCATATGTTAACCAGACATATTTAAACATATATATCAAAACATCATGTTGAACACCCTAAATATGTATATATCTAATCTGTCAATTAAAAAGAAATAAGCACATCAAGCTTATTCCAAAGTTCCAAAGGAAATTTTTGCAAGAAAATTCAGAAGATTTGATCTGATAAAGAACAAAATGTACTACAATTTGAGAAATAAGCTTCTAATGCTGTAACATTTGCATGCCATCACATATATCTGCCAAAAGAAACCAGGTGGCATTTGTGTAAGACCTACTTTTCATGATACACAGTTTTCTACCCTCACTTGTGGCAACTACTAAAGCCTCAATCCATACAAGAACCACTGATGACATATCTACTTTGTATCAGATGCTGTGCAAAATGATTTTCCCTAATGTTCTCTTATCTCTTCATAATCTATCCTACATACTGTTACCAAGTTTAGCATTTCAAAATCTGATTCGTCAGTAGCTACTTAGCACTTAAAACACATCCATGATTTCAAGAGGACTTTTTAAAAGTATTAACATAAACAGAATGTAACCACATGAGCTAGCACCAAACTACTGCTTTGGCCCTGTGTTCTTGTCAAGCTTGAGACTCTCAAAGCTCAAGATTCACTTTCTATCCTGCATAGATATTGAATCACCATCATCTCAACAGACTTTTAAACAATCAATTCTTGATTTAAAAAGCAGTGAAGAAAAATAGAAACCATTTCATAATAATGAATATTTATAACCAAATATACCAATAATTATATATGCATTGATTAAATATTCTGATTAAAGAGAAATATCATCAGGTTGAACTGACAAAAGACTATATGCTACATTCAACAGACACATCTAAAATACTGTAAGGAAACAGAAGGGTTGAAAGGAAAAGGATGGAAAAAGATATACCAATGAAAAATTAATCCAAAGAATGCTGAAGTTAAATCAATATCAGACAAAGAAGACATTAAGGGAAAAATCATAACTAATAATGAAAGACATTTGGAATGATAAAAAATTCCCTTCAGAAAGATAAAACAATTCTAAATTTGTATGTAACTATTGTTGCCTCAAAAATTACAGAATAAGACATGAGATCAAGAAAAACTGGTCAAACCACGATAAGAATCACTGGGAGATTTTAAAACATCTCTCTTAGTAACTGATAGAACAAGGACAAAAACAATCCACAAGGCCATGCAGAACCAGAGTAGCTCTAACAAACTGGACCTAACTGATATACCTGGGACAGTAAACTCAGCAGCCACAGAGTCCACCTTCTTTTCCTAAATGCATGGAACACCTACATGCCAGGGCCATGTTTTAGACCGGAAGTCAACAAACTTTTTCTGTAGAGGCCCAGAGAGTAAATACCTTAGGTATTGTGTGCCCCATTCCGGTGACATTTTTAACCACCTTTCAAACAACTAAGAAAATTTTTAGTTTTGGACCAAACAAAAGAGCTAATGGGTCAGATTTGATTTACAGTCCATAATTTGCTTAAGTCCTGTTCTAGACTATGGACTAAGTCTCCACAAATTTCAAGGAGTGAAATTCTGCAGAGTAGACTCTGGCCACAGACCAATGGAGCAAGTAGACCTGACAATTACATTAGAAAATTTTCATCATTTGAAAATTTTAAAAATATACCTCTTAATAACCCTGAGTTAAGGGGAAAATCACATTAGAAATTAAACAATATTTTAATCTGCATCATATTGAAAAAGTATCTATCAAAATTTGTGGGATGTAAATAACATCATGGGTACAGGGATATTTGTGTCCTTAGAAAGAATATAGCAGTGTAAAAGATAAGTTGAAAATTGTCTAGCAAAGTATCTTCTTATGATGTTAGAAAGAGAAGAATAAATTACAGCCAAAGAAAGCAGAAGTAATTGAGAAGTACCAAAATCAATAGAAAAGAAAACAAAGAGACAATCAAGTTTATAAATAAAAACAGAACTTATTTCTTGGAAGATAATAACAAAGTTGATAAAGACCCAGAATGACCAAGAAAGAAATAAGAGAGAAAGCACAAACAATACAGTGAAAAGTACACAAAGGATCTAACCAGAGGTCCTACAGATAGCAAAGGGTCATAAAAGCCAATAAAATATTCATACCATCAACTTGAAAACAATAAAAATAGTGAAATTGATAGGAACATGCAACTTACCAAAACTTACTAAAATCAAAATTGAAAATCATAGCAGTACTACATTAAAACTGTTTGTTTAACTTTTTCCTATTTAGAAGAAAATAAAAAATAGATACTAGGAATTCAGAAAATAGATCTTTCTCAAATGGCAAGGGGATCAAGAATTGAGGGCTGGGGATGGGGGAAAGACCAAGGGGATGAGGAGGGGTTGAAGATGGGTTGTGCCCACGTACCAACTCCACAGGAAGCCTGCAATCTTCATGTACTGCAAACACAGACTCATAACAATAAGTAAGTGATGAGATGCCCTCCTTAGTGCATCACACTGGGAGACGTGACTATTTTATGTCACGATGCTACTGTCGTGATGCTACATGTGATTAGTTGAAGCAGTGGCCACTGGCTTCTGTTTTCACTCCCCAAATTGGAGGATATTTGTCCCTTCCTTGCTTCCTCAAATGTCCTCTGTCTCCATACCTTGACATGCTCCTTAAACAAAGCAAAATACTTCCCTGACTCAGAGCCCAGGTGCAGAAATCTATCGCTTACTTCACTGTGAATGGCAGGCTCCTCTTCATCCTTTAGATTCAGTTTAAATAACGTCTTCTTACACAGATTCTTTGCTTTCATCTAGAAACTAGGGTTTGTAAGATACAGTACGGCATAAGCGAAAGACTTTGGAACCTTGCTGACTCAAGTTCAAATCCCAAAACCCAATAAATGTGTCTGACCCTAGACTTTCATAGGCTACATTTCCTCATGTCCAAATAGTGGATACTATCAACTCTCCCTGGGTTGTTAAGATTAAACTCCTGCAAAAAAAAGAATCATGCTTAGTGCATAAAGGAAGCTCCACATATAATAGGTAGGGTTCATCTTTCTGGATTAAGAGATATGTAACCTTTGTAAGAGACCCTTTCACAAATCAGTTTTACTTGTACATAGCTTGCTATGTAGTCACAAGTACAGGTGAATGGATTAACTCCCATGGGAACTCAAGTCCCTCACAGTCAACTCCTCACTCAGGTCTACTATGGGGTCATCTCTGGTGGTAGTCATGACATTCTGGCTCACTTGTAAGGGCTTCTGCAATGAAAACGTTTCTCCAAAGAGGTAAGCATACTTCCCCTTTCTCTGCCATTCCCTTTTTCCCTACTTTGTGAACACTCCTGCATTTTTCTATCACGTCCTTTATTATGAGCACCTTGGTATTAGCTGTTTTATGTTCCTGAGTTTTTCTCCCCGTAGATTTTGACAAAATAATAACAATAAAATCACGATGATAGCAGTAACGTGTCTTGCCATCACTTTTAAGATGTAACAGTATTTTCTCTACTGCTAAGATACATGTTCCCAAATAAATAATCGACGTCACTGATGGTTAAATAAGGCTTGTCCTCATTTTGAAAATGTTAAAATATCATAGGAAAAGGTGTTTTTTAAATTGATGAAACATAGTTTATGGTAGGTACTGCTCTAAGCACTTTACAATAAAGTTTTTTAACACTCACAATAACCATGCCTGGCAGGCATGTCATATGGCTTCTTGATTAATCCTTTCCAAAGTAATATCTTCTGTCTCTCTGTGCCACTCACCTTTCTCTGTTCCCCTCTGGCATCACCGAAAACAGTCATCACTGTTAGCTATCATCACCTAACACTCCCCCCATTTCTACTTTTGACTTCCTTGACAACCAGTTGATTCTTTGCCTCCAGAATTACCTTTGAAAACTCAAATGTCACCAACCCATCATCTCTTTAAAATTCTTGAATACTCTTCCATGACTTTGGAATTAGGTACAAACATTGTAGGACATGACTTGCATAATACTGTGCCCCTCTATTCTCATCCTCCTACGTCCCAGAAAGTGACACGTGTTTTCCCGCTAATGGAACATTCACACAAGCAGTTTTCCTTCCTTGGAATATTTCCTTTATCTACTCATCCCCATCACTACTGGAATGGCCTTACATTCTAAGCCTCAGTGCTACTTCCTTAAGGCATCTGTGATACTCTACACTATGCTAGGTCTGCTGGAAGACACTGTTTGCTTCTCCCATAGAATTCAGCTCACCTGATAATTACTTGTTTACATCTTCGCCTTTGTATTATAAGCTCCAAGAGAGGAGCCAGACCTATGTGACTTACCATCATATGCTCAAAATATAACAGAGTGAACCAATATACTCCACACATTCAATGAACTGCTGTTCAGAAGAAAAACAAAACCTCTTTGTTTTCCACCAAGAAAGCCAAGCACTCGCAAAAGGGGACGATGAGGTAGACCTTGAATACAACTGAGAAGTTCTGTGGAAATGAAACACAGGAGCTCCAATAAGTGAACACAGACACTATCAATTCTGGCCACAGTATCCACAAGGAAATCCTGACTGGAGCTGTGGCACATCAGAACATCTGGACAGCTGTCACCATCCTTATGTACTGCCCGTATGACCCTTTCTGTCCTTACGCAGGAAGTAGGTAATAGCTGAAATTATTCTCAGCCCCTGACAGGCACTTAAAAAGCAAGGAAACCGTTTCCAGACAAACACAGACCCCCCAGAAGAGTAATTAGCAAGAGTAATTGAAGAACTAAATCACCCAGAAGGAGAGACAGCCTGTCTCATTTGCACAATCCCCTCAGGTTGCTCATCTGATTTACAACCGGTCTAAGAGCATACTGACTCACCTTCCCCTCCAGCTCAGCACCTAGGTTCCAAAACTCGCAGCCTACAGACTATGATTCAGCTATCGCTGCTATGCTGGGGCAGTGTCCCTCTTCCCATCAGAACAGCTACTGTCAATAGTAGTCCCTGGGGCTGCAGGTAGACAGATGAAGCTTTAGACTAAGGAGTAAGTGAAGATTTGTAGTTTGTCCTCAGGGTACAGGAGCTATAAACAGGATTGTGCAACTCACATAGCTCAGAAAATCTCCTTTTACCTAAAACTGGGGAATCTGCAGACCAGACAGGAAAACATCCATGTATCCAATTTCAGCCCACAGTTCCTACTGAGCATATAACCAGCACTGCTGCAGCTCTGCGACTGCCCAGGATACTCAAATGCTTCAGGAGACTGCAACATTTTTAGATTTCTAAGCAGGCACTCAGAAAACAGGAAAAAAATGACTCTACACGTAAAGATGAGAATGAGTTTGAGTATTTATTTCTTTCTGCCAGGGTGTTAATGCAGCTGCAATGGCACTTGTACAATGAGGTACTTTCTGCAAACATTTAGCAAGCATACACCCACTCCTCAAGAGCATGAGTTTCTGTCTCAAGCTGGTCCCAGCTTGAAACTGAGAAAGATGAATAGAAAGCAAACAAGAAAATGAGGGAAACAATAGACCACTGAAATGAATAATGTTCTTAATGGACCACTAGTGTGAAAAGCAAAGAAAGAAAATGAAGAGGTTGATTATGGGATTCCAGCACAAAACTGCAGCCAAGCCCCTGTCGGCCGAAGAAAGCAGAAAGCTGAGGATTAAAGATGAAAATAATTAAATGAAAAAAGAGAGGGAAGAACAATACCTCCGTCTTTATAAGTCAGAAAAACTGGTAGGAAACAAGTTTAGAAGAAGAAATGCAAGCAGAAGTACACGATCAATGACAGCAGACTTCCCAATGTTTGTTAAAGATCCCGTTCACTACATCTATCAGTCTACTTCTAATATATCTCTCCAAATGGGACTTCAGCCAAAGCAGCATTGCTGGTCTCTTTGCGTTCACTGTAGCAGCTCTTTGGCTGCATTAATCCATCCTTCACACAGCAACCAGAAGGGCCATTACAATGCAAATCGGATTGCTTTACTCCTTCCCTTAAAACTATTCAAAGACTCCCTATTGCTCTTTGGGGGAAGAATAAACTTGAATTTGGTCTACAAAGTCCTGTAAAAATTAGCAAAATCTTGTGTCTTAAGTCTCAACTCATACTTCTTACCTGTGGCACAGTAGCCTCTTTGCGCTACCTCCAGTGCAATAGCAGGAAGTCTCCCTGCTGTACCGATGACTTGAGATGGTGGCAACAGCACCACCAGTCTCTTCCACTCCTCCAAAGTCCACCAAAGCAGTTGTCTTCAACCTGAGGATGAGTTGTCTCCTCATCTTTTCCTTTATTTCTGTCTAAAGTTCTAACATCATATGGGCAACCATGACTTCTCCCATACTCCTGACTTTCTTCTTCCTATCCACCACAATAAGACTTTCCTTCTGAGGTAACCATTTCCATTCACTTGATCTACAAAAATTCCTTTGATATCAGTCAGGGCCCAAATTTAAAACCAGTTCAATGTTGCTGCTTCCACAGTTAAAAAGCACTTGACTGGCAGGTCCAACCTGAGTAGACGTAAATCCTAAAATGATACTCAGATATGTGAATATTACAATCTGTGTTGACAGAATAAGCACAGAACACTAAGGAAGAATATTCTATAAGTAAAACTCCACATTTTGAGTAGTCACCATTTAAAGAACCATGCATTATCCATCTAGAAATCAATCCCTAAGGACCATCACGTCTAGAGATTTGAATTCACATAGAAATCATTTTCTCATTTTCACACATAGAATATAGTACTGATAGCTAAATCATGAAATATTAATTAAAAAGTTTTTAAAAACACAGAAGAAACAAAAAAGAAAATTTATTTTGTCCATGGACAAAATAAAATTGGACAAAATATTCAGCAAATATAGGCTAGGGGGATAAAGCACTCAGACCTTGAGAAATAGGAAGAGGCAGCCAGAAATACCAACAGTATGGAGCAGTACAATGCTACTGAACTTTAGTGCTCAATAGTATAATGCTAGATTGTTCCAGGAAACAAACAGATGAGGGAGTGATTCCTGTACAGAATATTTTAAAATATTATGACCAGCAGGAAGCAAAGATTGCCAAATGAGGTGCTGCCCAGGGGGGAAGTTGTGATAATTATATAATTAGGTCTCAAATCATGCCACCCACCGGCTCAAAAACTAGACCACCTTCAGCATTCTAAAGTAATAAAAACGCCAAGCTGCCAACATAATAACTAGTTCTGAGCAGAACTGCTGATCAAATGAAACTCAATCCAGCCAGATCTAGGAGGAGTGAGTATAGAAGAGCGAAAAATCATGAATTTTCCTCTTGAAGTGAGTAAACTATCAAAATTTGCAGTGATCTAAAATATCAAAGCCTACCAAAAATCATCTTGAAAAAAATAGTAAACAAATCTAACAAACACAAAATTGCAGTCCCAGACATAAACAACTTGTAACTTAAAAATAAATGTGTTTATCATCTTCAAAGAACTAGAGGAATAAGATCTATGAAAAGCAATTGCAAGAGGCTTTAAAATTAAAAAAAACATAATTCAGAAATAGTGGATATTAAAAAATAAAACTATTTTAAGGAAAGTCTATAGACTCTGAACCAATAGTAGAAATTCAATATAGACCTTAAATCCAGAAGACCACTAGTAACTACTTTGAAAACCTGTACTCCAATAAATTGGAGAATCTAGAAGAAATGGATAGATTCCTAGGTACACATGAATTAAAAAAATAAGAAGATATAAAAACTCTGAATAATATCATATCAGGCAATGAAAAACCCAATATCCAATGGATTCATCACTGAAAGGAAAGAGTATTCCGAAAGTCATTCTTGGAAGATAGCATTACCCTGTGTCTTGGTTAATTTTCTCTCATTGCTGAGACAAAATACCCAATGCCCAAAATGAAGGAAGGAAAGGTTTATTTAGCTTACAGTTTGTGGAGGTTTCAGTCCATACTTGGCTGGTTCTCAGGCAGAATGGCACATGGCAGAGGGCAAAAGTTCATGGCAGCAGAGCACAGCAAAAACAACCAGCAAAAGTGAGTTATAGTGGCCAAGCAGCCTCTTTCTATCTCCCTTACATTGTAAATAGGCTACTCGCACCCAGGTGGCATGTAGCTGCTCACACAACCCCCATGCCCTCCTCTTCCACCGGCTCAGGATATGTACAAAGTAAGCATTTTGGCTTCCTGCTGAGTCACTCAGCCAAACCTCTAGACTCAAGTTGACACAATGTATTAACCACAACACCCAGATTCCAAAATAAGACAAGGAGTCAACTGAAAAAGAAAACTACAGGCCAATCTCTCTAGCAAACATGCATGTAAAGATCCTGTATAAGACACTGGAAACTAAAATGTGACAAATCATCAAAAAGATCATACCTCATGACCAAGTTAGGCTTCATTCCAAGGATGCAGGGATAGTTCAACATACACAAATCAATCAATATAACACATCATATAAACAGAAGCAAGGATAAAAAGCATATAATTATCTCAACAGACAGAGACAAAGCCTCTGACAAAACCCAACATATATAATAAAACCCATAAAGAAAATAGATATAGGAGGATGTTATCTCAATCTGATACAAGCCACGTATGCAGACCTACTACCAACAATATATTAAGAATAAGACAAAGATGTGTACATAAGAGGAAGAAGTCAAACTATCCTTATTTGCACATTACATGATCCTTTAAAGAGAACATGCAAAACTTCTACAATACACCTAGAATTAATAACCAAATTGAGCAATGGAACAAGACACAAAAATCAATAGTGTTCCTGTACACCAATAATGAACCCACTGAAAAAGACATTAGGAGAACAATATCATTTACAATAGCATCATGAAAACATGAAATACTTAGGAATTATCCCAAACAAGGATGTGAAAGACCTCTATAACAAAAGCTATAATACTCTTAAAAAGATATCAAAGAGGACATCAGAAAAGATATCATTTGTTTCAGGATAGATAGAAACAATATTTTCAAAATGGTCATACGTCCAGAATTGATATTGATATTTAATGCAATCCAAACCCAAATGGCAACCACATTCCTCAAAGAACTATGGAAAATAATTCTAAAATTCTTGTGGAACCTGTAGGGACCTTGAATAGCAAAGGCAATCCCAGGTAACAAGAGTAAAACTGGAAGCACCACAATGCCAAATTTGAAGTTACATTAAAAAGCTAGTGATTAAGTCAGCTTAGTACCGGCATAAAAACAGATATGTGGATTAATGGAACAGAATAGAGGATGCAGAAACAAGCCTAGGTGCACTCACCCCTCTGATCTTTGAGAAAGGGGCCAAAAACATACATCTTTAACAAATGGTGCTAGAAAAATGACTGTACATATGCAGAAGATTCAATCTAGACCAGTGACGGTGAACCTTTACAGCTTTCAACAAATGCCCTACTGTGGTATATATGCCATAGGTTCACCACGCACATCTAGACCTAAATCTCTTACCATATACTGTAATAAAATTAAAGTCAATCAGAGATATAAATATTAAAACAGAATCTTCTGTAAGATAAATTAGGTAAAATTCTTGAAGGCATAGGCTTACACAAGGATTTTCTGAACAGAACCCTGATTGCAAAAGAAATAACATCAGGAATCAAAAAGTGGGATTCTATCAAGTTTAAAAGCTTCTACACAGAAAAGGAAACAAACAAGAGAAAGAAGATATCACTTACAGAATGGAAAAAAAATTCTCAGCTATTCTTTGGATAGAAGACTAATATCTAGAATATATAAGACTAATCAGAAGAGACAAAGGTCAGTACATATTAGTTAAGAAAATAATTAAAAAGAGTTAACAATTATGAACATATATGCACCAAATACTGGCATACAAAACTTCATAAAACAAACAGTAATGACATGAAAATCAGACAAAAATCAATACAGTTGCCATGGAGGACCTCAGTACCCCACTGTCACAAAAAAATCAAGGAGGAAATATCAGCGTTGAACCAAATCTTCAGACAAATGGACTTAATACAGTGTTCCACAAAACAACAACAGAATACACATTCTTCTCAGTAGCACATGGGACTTTCTCTGAAATAGGCCACATACTAGCCAATAAAGAATGCTAAGTAGATGCAAAGGAATCAAAATTATCCCATGCATATTAGCAGATCTAATGCAATGAAGCTAGAAATCAGTGACAAAAAAGAAACCACATAAACTATGCAAATACATGGGAATTAAACAATACTCTCTTGAATAATCACTAGGTCATAGATGAAATTAAGAAGAAATTAGACCATTTTTACAATGAAATGATAATGCCAGTACAACATATCAGAACCTATGGGACACAGTGAAAGCGGTCCTAAGAGGGAAATTCAAAGCAGTGAATTCCCTCATCAGAAAAACAGCATGAGCTCAGACAAATAAACTAATGATGCACTTCAAAGTCCTAGAAAAACAAGAACAACCCAAACCCAAAGCTAATGCGAGGAAGAAAATGATAAAGATCAGGGAAGAAATTAATGAAATTGAGACAAAAACAACAATATAAAGAACCAATGAATCAAAGAGTTGGTTCTTTGAAATATTAATCAAAATAGAGAAATACTTTGCTAATCTTACCAAAAGAAGACTCAAATCCATGCAATTAGAAATTAAAAAGGTGAAATCACAGTAGTTTATGCTGAAATCCAGAATATTATCAGTAAGTACTTTGAGAACACATACTCTAGTAAAATGGAAAATTCAAAGAAAATGGGTGAATTCCCAGATACATATGAACTACTAAAGCTGAAACAAGAAGATATAAAAATCCCAAATAAGCCAATATCAGGCAGCAAAATTGAAGAAGTAATAATACTACTTATCTTTTAAGACTACCAACTAGAAAAATCCCAAATAAGCCAATATCAGGCAGCAAAATTAAAGAAGTAATAATAATAATACTTACTTTATTAAAAACTACCAACCAGGAAAAGCCCAGGTCCCAATGGATTGACTGCTGAATTCTATAATAACTTTAGAGGAGATCTAACACCAGTACTCCTCAAACTGTTTAATGAAATGAAAAGGAAAGCAGCATTGTCAAAGTCATTCCTGGAAACAAACATTACCCTCATTCCAAAACCAGAAAAGAAACCAATCCAAAAAGAAGAGAATTCCATACCAATCTCTTTAATAAACACAGATACAAAAATTCTCCGTAAGATACTGGCAAACAGAATTCAACAAATCATCAAAAAGATGACCAAGTAGGGTTCATTTCAGGGATGCAAGGAAGGTTCAACATATGCAAATCAGTGAATGTAGTAATACACCTCATAAACAAAAGCAAGGACAAAGATCACATGGTCATCTCAATAGATACAGAAAAAGCATTTGACAAAATCCAACATCCATTCATGATAAAAACATCGAAGAAAATAGGAATAGAAAGTCTTTATCTCAACTTGACAAAAAGCCATCTATGACAAATCAACTGCCAATATCATACTAAATGGAGAAAAGCTAAAAGTATTTACTACAAAATCAAGAACAAAACAAGGATACTTGCTATTACCACTTCTGTAACATGATCCTCTATATAGAGGATCCCAGAACCTCCACCAAAAAATTCCTTAGCTATGTAGCAAGGTACAAAGTCAACACTCAAAAATCAATAGTGTTCCTGTATACCAATAATAAACTCATGGAGAAGGAAGTTAAGTAAATAATATCCCTCACAATAGCATCAAGAAAAATTAAATACTTAGGAATTAACCTAGGGAGGTGAAAGACTTCTAAAATGAAAACAATATTCTCTGTTCCTAGATAAGTAGAACCAACATAGTCAGAATGGCCATACTTTCAAAATTATTATACATGTTTAATGCAATCTCAATAAAAATGTCAATAGCATTCCTTACAGAGCTGGAGAAAGCAACCCTAAAATCTATAAGGAATCAGAAGTGACCTACAACAGCAAAAGGAATCTGGGCAACTAGGGCAATGCAAGGGACACCAAAGTCCCACACTTAAAGTTATACTATAAAGTTACAGTGATAAAACCAGCATGGTACATGTATTGGAGGAGGCAGGGGAGATAGAGAGAGACTGACTCAAAGATTAGTGGAATAGAACAGAAGATACAGAAACAACTACAGGCACACTCAGCTATGATATCTTTGACAAATGGATCAAATCCCTTCACTGGAGGAAAGATAGACTCTTTAACAAATGGTGCTAGGAAAGCTGGCTTTCCACATGCCAAAGATTGAACCTAGACCCATATCTCTCATCGGGGACTAAACTGAAATCAATATGGATCAAAGATCTAAACATTAGAGTAGAAACAATCTGCTGGAAGATAAAATAGGTAAAACTGTTGAAGACGTAAGTATAGGCTAAGACTTCCTGAAAAAAACCCTGGATGCACAAGAAAGAATACCAAGAATCAGCAAATGATCTCACATCAAATTAAAAAGCTTCCGCACAACAGCAAAATAAGCCACTAACAGAGTAAAAGAACAACCTACAGAATGAGAAAAAATTTTGCTAGCTCACTCCTCAGGCAGAGGACTAATATCTAAAATATATAAAGAACTTTAAAAAACTAGATGCCCCAAATTTAAAGATCCAATGTAAAGATGGACATCTGAAATGAATAGAGACTTCTCAAATGGCAAAATACAAACAGCCAATAAATAAACGAAAACATGTTCAACTTCGCTGGCCAGAAATGCAAATATGAAATAAAGGTAGGTAACAGGAAAAAAGAGAAAGAAAAAGGTATTGTAATCCAGTATGGACAATATATCTAAAAGTGTACTTTGACCTAATACAATTGTCTTACACGTTTTATATGCTCTTTGGTCTATTAGTCTGGTTTTCATCTGTATATATGATAATTAACTTTATAAGGTCTTATAAAATACATAAATTAATCTGATGTTGGAATAATAAAAGAAGATAGAGGGAGAGGGGAAATGAAGCGAATTGAAATGTGTTATGTGCATGTACCAATCGCTAACAGAGAATGTAATCATTATGTACTGCATACATGTACTAATAAAAGAAAAAAAAAAGAACTCAAGAAAATTAGGTCCCCCCAAAATAAAACTCAAACAAAAAATGGGCAGCTGAAATGAACAGACACTTTTCAGAAGAAGTACAAATGACCAATAAATGCATGAAAAAATGTTCAACATCTTTGGCCCTTAAAGAAATGCAAATCAAAATAACAATGAGTTTCCATCTCACTCCAGAAAGAATGGCTATCTTGAGGAAATCAGATAACAAATGCTGGTGAGGCTGCAGGGAAAATGGAATCATTCTACACTATTGGTAGAAATCTGAACTAGTACAACCACTGGGAAAATCTCTGCCATGTGTTTCTAGAGATGATTAGCCTGCAAGCCATCCAGCTGAGAAGGGAGGACACACCTTGATTGTGGGTGGCACCATTCCATAGGTTTGCAATTTAGGTAGAATTAAAGAATAAGAAAGAAGTCTTCCACACTGAAGAATCTCCATTCCGTTCACTCTGCTTGAGTGGGTGTGTCTTTTGCTACTGCCTTCACCTATGGACTTCAGTGCAGACTCTTTGCCAGTAACTCTCCAGAGAGCTTCCAGGCCTGCAGGCTCAGACTGTCATAGTACCCTTGATCCTGCGTGCTCTGTGGCTCCCTGATTCTTCACCTAAACAGCTATGTCCTCTAGAGAGCCCTAAGCAATACCATATATGTACATGTATGTAAAATTGTACAGTGAGTTAAACTATACAAAAGTAGAGGCAAAAGAAAGACACAGGTATACATATTAAAGAGTTTGCAACTACAGATTCTTAAAAGAGAAAATAGCTTAAGAAATAGCAAGGAAAAATCGAGAAATTATAAACTAGAGAAGTTTTTAAACCTTCCGTTTTTTGGAGCTAAAGAGAGTCAACTGAACATAAGCATTTGTTTCAGCTTCATCTTGAAACTCCATTTAAGTGGCAGCAAATCAATGTATTTTAATTCTCAAACCAAAAAAAAAATAAAAAGAAAGGAAAATGAGACCAAAGAAACAACATAAGACACTGCCTTCCTTGTCAACAGAATGTAAGAAATTAGACTATCCATTTATTTTTAAAGACACTGACATTATACTTCTCAAAAACTCAACCTCAGCAAATAATACACCTCCTCACTCAGCATTTCCAATCAGTTTTTAATGTTCCACTCTTACATAGGAAAAAATAACTGAGGAACGCAAGACCCATGAGGAAAGCCTTGAACATGAAAGATAAGCAAAAAGCAACACTTTCAGAAAAGAAATTTGGAGTGAAAGACTCTGCAAGGAAGGAAAGAGCATAAAAGTTACACCATTAGTAGCATCAGAGATCAGACACAAATAAAGAATATTGCCCTAAAAAAATTCAAATAATATTCTAAGTTAAAAAGTAAAACAATAAGGAAAATGCAAAACTTCAGAAGACTTAAGGATAAATTTAAAGATATCTGCCAAAATATAGAGTATTTAAATAAAAGGACAGAGAATAAAAAAACATAAGAAAATGGAAAAACTGGCCTCGTAGAGCTTGAAACAGTAAGAGGGAGAAAAGGAGAAACAGAGATTGGGAGATAGAGACAGGAAAGAGAGAATGGCAGATATAACTCGAAAAACTCCCTGAGTGAGAGAGACAACAGAGTGCTAGCATAAGAAATGAAAAGTATCAACCTTGTGCTCGCTTCGGCAGCACATATACTAAAATTGAAAAGTATCAACCTGGAACAGGATGTAATATTGTTGAAACCCCTAAAGATGAAAAGAATACCCTGCATGTTTTAAGAGGGAGAGATAAAACTGAACGCAGACATTCAAGAATTAGAGCGGCTCCAGACTTCCTTACAGGTATAGAAGCTAGATGAGAGGAGAGTAAAGCATTCAAACCTCCAAGGGGAAATCATTTACGACTTAGAAATCCATAATTAATTAACAATGAAACTATAAGAGTATAATAAACAGAGTTTTACAAATCAGGGGGCTGAGGGTATAGCTCAGCATGGCAAGGCCTTGGATTTCATCATCCCTAACAGCACAGAAAAGGGGAGATAAGCTCAGAAATATTTACCTACTCCCGTGATACCATTCTCAGAAAAAGCAGTTGAAAATGTACCTCATAGGATCAAATACTAAATGAAGAGAGAGATAGGGAGTCTGCAAAAAGGTAAACTTCTGCTGTTTTAGGTCACTAAACTTGTGATAATTTGTTAAATGTGCAATAGGAAAATAATGTATTTTCTGGCTTGATATGAATGGCACCAAAATATTCACAATGCGAAAAGCATTAATCAATTTTATGCTGCAAAGTACAGGTTGTAAGATAATAAATATTGCCTAAATATTTAAAAGTCAGGACGATGAGTATAAGCATGTTATTTAGGGATAAGATCTACACACATGTATATGTATATAAATTTAATAATTTGAAAGGATTGAAATGGAAAAATCATGTTTGGCTTTATATTAAGCTATCATATAATTCTAGCAAATATTAATACATTTTTAAAAATACGTTGTATGGCATTAGACATTTTATTCAAAACCAGAAAAGAAATGAATAATTTCCTATGAAAACAACAGAATAAACTGGAAACTGGACACAAGTAGAATTGAAGCAGGAAATTAAAAATCAGTTGTCCCTCCTCACACTTTACAGTAAAGGTGGAATAGGATCAGAATGAGATCCACAGGCCGTTTTATTAAACTGTCAATAAATATTTAATTCTTATCTTTAAGAAACTGTCCCAGAAGTTGGAAAAAGATGAATAAATCAGTTGCAGAGAGCAATATGTAATATAACAACCACTGTTAATTCGTATTATTTTGTCTTGAAACTCTGAATCACTTTAAATGCTCTTGCTTTGGTTTGTTTATGTTTGTGATCCTGGTATGCTGCTAGTGTTCTATTTTTTGTTGGTTTGTGTCTCATTTACTACTCTCTTTAAAATAAAATAAAAAGATGGATAAAGCATTTTAGCTTGATGTCAATTGATACCAAAATTAAACAAAAACAGTAAAATGAAGAGTTGCTACTGTTAGAGTACAGATGGCTGAGAACGTTAAGGGCTTGGCCTCATGCAATCATGGGGGGAGTGGCGCTTCTAGAGTTTGTGACTGAATCATGGTCCAGTGCTGGGGTTTTGAGTATGAGTGCTACACCCGCCCTAGGGCAGGTAGATTGGATACAACATAAGGGACAGAAAGAGGCTGGTCTCCCCTTTCCCTTGTTGCTTTTGCTGTCTTCTGTCACCATGAACAGCCCCCCCTCTGCCATATGCCACTGTGCTTTGAAGCCAGCAGGTTATGGACTGAAATCTCTACAAACTGTAAGTTAAATAAACCTTTTCTCCTATAACTTTTAGTGTTGGGTATTTTGTCTAAGCAACGAATGAAAAGTAACTAAGACAGCCACTGAAGTAGTCTTATTCAGAGGTGACAGAACCTTAAGGAACGGAGGCCTAACAGCATGTCTTTAGGTCACCAGGGGCATGTTCTCGCAAAGGGTTGTTGGACCTTGCTCACGTTCCTCCACTCTGCTTCCCTCCAAGATACTGTTTTCTCTAGCACACCCTCCCACCATTGCTATCCACTATTCGCCGTGACGTGATATAGCCAAAGGGTGATTCTTACCGAATTTGGGCTACACTGTGTGGATTTTAAACCTCTAAATCTGTGAGCTAAATAAACTTTTTCTACTTCATAAGTAGCGTGTGTCAGATTGCAGTAATGCAAAGCTGTAATGCAGTAATTACATTGCAGTAATGCAAAGCTGACTAATATATTAACATAAATACAGCCCTTAAAGGTTAAGATACAAATCCTGTAACATATTATCCATAATCAAGTAGATTTATCCAAGAAATGAAAGGACAGTTTCATATCCAATAATTTATCAGTGCAATTCGTAATTCCAAAACAGAAGGAGAAGCAAGGTGTTGAATAATGCATGGTAACAATTAAAATATATTAACATATTGTAATCATAAGAGCATGTGAGCATCTCACTAGATGAAGAAAATGATCATGCAATTAGATTTTACTCTCATTCATGAAAACAGTCTTAGAAAATTAGAAATACAGTGAAGTTTTCTTAGTTTATGAAAACCACCTACCAAAAATCTCTAGGAAATGTTATACATACCTGAGACACTTGAGAAACAATCCCATTCAAATCAGCAACAAGACAGACACTCATTCATCCTTACAACTAATCAATATTACATTGTATAGCCCAGGCAAATTAATAAGAAAAGAAATGATACATTAATATAAGAATCTTAAAAGGAAAGCAAAATTGTTATTTGCAGGAGAAATGAAAAAGCACAACTAAAAAGAATCAACAAGTTTGAGTGATGCATATGATTCTACAAGGTAGTAGACACAAGTCCAAGTTACAGAAATAAAAACACAAAAATTATTAGAAATAAAAACAAGTATGTCACAGTATTACAATATTATAAATATAAAAAGCATAAGGAGATACAAATATATTTCTTATAAGACATAAGTTACCAACTCTTACTCAAGAAAAATTAAATGTTATGAACATCTCTGTATTTATTAAAGAAATTAAACTTGCAGTGAAAGTCAGTTAAAAACCTTACAGTACTGGGGAATGACACCATGCAATAAAGAAGCAACTATATCAATTTTAAACCATATTTTCCAAAAAATAAAAGAAGGAACACTCTCCACACATTTTTGAAACCAGAATGACTCTTTACCATATGAAAATAAAAGTAAAGTTTAATACCCTAATGAACATTTAAACAAAAATACCCTAAGAAAATATCAGCCAACAGAATTCAGAAATATATAACAAGGGCAATACTTTATGATCAAGAAGAATTTTTTCCTGGGAATGCAAGACTGGCTCAACATTAAGAAATCAATCATTGTAATTCACCATATTAACAGACTTAAAAGGATCCTCCCAACACATACTAGAAAATCGCCTTAAGAATTTCAACATACACTTGTAATAAAATCCCTCTGCAAACTATAAACAGAAGGTAAAATCCTTAAACTTATAAATCACATGTAAGAAAATGCTAAAAGTTGACATGGTGAAAGACTGATTTGCTCTTGCCACTTGTTTTCATTGATCAAATACAATAACTGGACACATAGATACAAATTGAAAATAGGTAAATAAAACTGTTATCCTCAGGTATCTACAGAAAAAATTCAAAGAATATTTTTCAAGGTACTAAAATAAATAAGTGAGTACAATAAGGCCATAGGATACAAAATTGTTAAGTGAAATTAATTTTTAAAATATCATTTACAACACCATGACAATACATATAATATCTGAAAAGTGGGCAGAGCCAGATGGCACAATAGGGCTCTTGAGCAATCACCTCCCCACACCAACTGGAACAGTAGGCTAAGATAACCGAATGAGAGAACACACTACACAGTTGTAGCTTAATAGCAAGAAAAGAAAGGCATAATGGCAAGAAAATAGCAGGAAAAAATGCACGGAAATGGCAAGAACAGTTTAACATTGCATATTTCACCCCTTCTCCAACCCAGCACGGAGATATCACCCATTTGGAAGGAAAAGCACAGACAGAGATAGCATCAGTTTGGAAGGAAGCATTGCATTTTGCGATAAACCCCAACACCGGGCTCACTACAGTAAAAATCCATCTCCGATGAGAACCCCTAAAGCTACGATGTCGAGCCCAGCACACAGATTGCAGGACTGTAGCCCCCAAGAGGCACATTCAAGTTCCCTTCCACATTCTTTGCCAGACATGGACAGCAGCTTGGGGTTTGAAATATCCCACAGCATCAGGGGGATCTCAGCAGCCAAGGGCTTGAATTTGCACTAGACTCAGTGCCCCTTAGTGCTATAACAGTTCGGGGACCACAGTGAGCTGTCTAGAATTTCCCAAAGCCAAACTTCAAAGACTAGGTAAGTACATAATTTTTCAATGTACAGACATTACTGTGGAAGCACAATAATCAAGAAAATAACCAGGGAAGGCCAGGGATATAGCTGAGTGGCACAAGTACCTGCCTGGCAAATGCAAGGTCCTGAGTTCGATTCCAGGTACCAAAAAAAAAAAGAACAACCAGGGAAGCATGAAATCAAGAACTGGACAAAACAAAATGCCAATGACTCACTGAGGAGAGACACATGAAGTAGCTGACAAGGAGCTCAAAATAGTTGATCAACTGAAGCTCAATTAACTTCAAGATACAGAGAAACAACTCAATGAAATGAGGAAAAATGTGATACATAGGAAACTTAACAAAGATGTTGAAATAATAAAAGAAAATCAAGTCTGTGAGCTAAAAGAACAATGAATAAAGTGAAAAAATGGAAGAGGGAATCAACAGCAGAATTGATCAATCAGAAGACAAAATCTGCAAAATTGAAGACAATTTGAAAAAAACAGAGAAAAAGAAATGAAGAAAGCTTACAGGATCTATGGGATAGCATTAAAAGAGCAAATTTCATTGATGTCCAGTAGGAAGTAGAGAAAGATCAAGAGAAAGAAACACCATTTAAAGAAATAATAGTAGAAAATTATTCAAATCTGGATAATGACAAAAATATCCACCTAAAGGATATTTACAAGTTTCCAGTAAGATTCAGTACAAACAACACTACATTAAGAGATTATAGTTGAACTGTCAAAGATCAAAGAAGCAAGTACTAAAAAAGCAAATATTATACAGAGGAGTTGCAATATCCCTACCAGTGGTCTTCAAAGCATAAACCTTCCAGGCAAGGAAATGGTGGGGTGATACATTCAAAGAACAGAGAGAAAAAATAATTAGAACCCAAAATTCTGAAGCCAGTAGAGCTCTCCTTCAGAAATGAAAGTTAAGGATTTTTCTGGGCAAAAAGAACCTGAGTGAGTTTATTACCATCAGACCTATTTTAGAAAAATGTGAAAGAGAGTCCTACAAGCTGAACTAAAACAATACTAATGAGTTACACAAAAACATCTGGAAATATAAAACTTATAAGTAAAAATATACAGTTGAATTTACAGTGCTCTAATACTGTAATAATGCTGTTTAAACCATTTATATCTTTGGTATGAAGTTTAAAAACATAATTATTAAAAATAATTACAATAATTTGCTAAGGGACATACAAAAGAAAAATATGTAAATAATGACATCAAAAATTCAAAATGGGCAGGAGGGAAAAAGAAGTTAAACTGTAGAGAGGGGTGTGTGTGTGTGTGTATGTGTGTGTTCATGGTTTAGTTGTCTTAGCTTAAAATAATGTGCTAAATCTACAGCATGCTTTTTAGGCCTCATGGTAACCACAAAGCAAAAATCATAAAATATACACAAAAAAGCAAGCAAGCGCTCCAAACAAACTGCTGGAGAAGACTGATTGCCCTTACAGAACTCTGTGCCTGCAACAGAGGAGGTGACCTCACAGATTCCTGAGATTCCTTCCAGGTTTCTTTCCCATTGCACTGATGTGAAGCACTTGGTTTTTTCATTCAAGCTTGGTTTTTCACTCTTTAGCAAGCAGTTCCTGGGCTACGTACATACACACTCTTTCCTCTTCCTTGCTAGGTCACTCTGCAAATTTTCCAAAACTTGAATATGACTAATCACCAGGGAAATGCAAATCAAAACCACAATGAAATATTATCGTCTATCTCTTGGTATTATCAAAAAGACAAAAGATAACAAGTGTTGATGAAGATATGGAGAAACTGTTGGTACGAATATAAATTAGTACAGTCATTATGGAAAACAGTTGGTCTCATAGTAAAACAATGTGGTTGGTTACTAGAGGCTGGAGTGGTTAGAGGGGCAGGTAGGGAGATGCTGGTCACGTAGGAGTAAATGTACAGTGTGGTGACTGTAGCTAATGATATACTGTGTTCTTAAAAAGGGAAAGAGAGCAGATGTTAAGTGGTCTCACCACAAATATCGTATCTATGTGGAGTAATCCATTTGGCAATTTGCTGGATTAAGCATGCCATAACATATATATGCTTAAAAATGTTTTATAGTGCAAATAATTATGTTATCTGTCAAAATATGTAATACTTCGGACACATTTACAAAAATATATGCAAGACCTATGCTCTAAAAATGATAAAATGCTGTTGAAAAATTTAAGGAAGAAATAAACAATGAAAAATGTACTATATTAACGTATCAGGAATCTCAAGAAATCATTTCTTCAAAAATGGATGTATAGATTTCATTCAATTCCTTTAAAAATTCCAGTAGGAAGAAATCAGCCAATAACAAATGCTGGCGAGGCTGTGGAGAAATGGGAACTCTTCTCCACTGCTGGCAAGAATGCAGAGTGGTGAAACCACTGTGGAGATCAGTTTGGAGATTCCTCAGCAAACTAGGTCTAGAGGTTCCATTCAACCCAGCTATTTCCCTTCTAGGTATTTTCCCATAAGATCTGAAAACATCATATCACCGCGATATATGTGCACCCATGTTTATAGCAGCACAATTTGTAACTGCTAAATCATGGAAGCAACCCCAATGTCCACCCACTGAGGACTGGTTAAAAAAATTGTGGCATTTTTATATAATGGAATATTACTCAGCTATAAAGAAAGACAAACTTGAGGCTTTTATAGGCAAATGGTCACAATTACAGACCATACTCATAAGTGAAATAAATCAGATGTGCATGTGCAAAGAGCGTATTGTATCATTAGTGTAAGAACCTGAAAGCGGGAATGTAAATTAGGAGGTATGAAAGGAAACTGCTCAAAAGAGCAACTGGGATGAGGGGAAGGAGAAAAGGGAGAAAGAGATAGCTATGTATGTATGTAAGTATATGCAGGATGGCTAACAAGGTTGCACTATTGACTTATGTTGCTTTATTGTAAGGAATAGTCAATGAGTAGCTGTTTGATCCATCTTGTATGTCTATATGCGTTACCCTGAACATACACTTTGAAGTTATCAATATGTAATACAACAACCATTGGTAATTCTTTGTCACCTTATCTGTAATTCACTTTTGATTGTACTGTTGTACTTGTGCTACTCTGTGTCCATTCATTATTGTTTTCATTCTTTTACTTTTAAAATAAAAAAAAATTCCGGTAGGATATGAGGTGAGATTAATCACTTAATAGATTAACCTGAGCATCAATCCAGCAGTGTGTTCACATACTGACTCCCCAAAGCATCACACAAGCAGGTGTCATTCCAACCACTCATTCTTGTCTGAAAGAAATAAATTCATCCTTCTGTTTACTTGCTTTATATGAATTACTTTTGCATACTTTTCTATTTAAAACATTGTATTCCCCTTCGATGTTTGCTGCTAGTGAAATTAACAATAATTTGTGGTTATTTTCTTTTACTAATTCCTGTTTATTTGTGAAAATCTATAATCTATAAAAAACTCACTGGGGCCTGGGCTGTAGCTCAGGAGCACAGCTCCTGCCTGGCAAGCACAAGGTCCTGAGCTTGATTCCTGGTAACAAAGAGAGAGAGAGAGAGAGAGAGAGAGAGAGAGAGAGAGAGAGAGAGAGACAGAGAGAGAGAGAGACAGAGAGAGAGAGAGAGAGACAGAGAGAACTCATCATAAATACATTAGGTGAAATTTGTGATCGTTCATGTTCTGACCTTTCAGTGGGTCCAGTTTCTTCAACTATAATACAAAGATTTTACCTACTTAACACTGTCCTGAATGACCCTCGAGCAGCTGTCATTTCAACCAGTCTTTCTTGTTTGCAAGAGATACATTCATTTGTTGATTTTTTTATATCAACTATTTTATTTACATATTTTTTATTTAGAACTTATATTTGCCTTTGATTTTTTGTGAAATCTAATAATGGTTATTTTCCTTCATTAATTCATATTTATTTGTGAAAAATAAACTAAGATTTGTGCTACAATCTATAAAAACTCTTATCATAAATACATTAGGTATAATTTTTATACTTCTCCAGAACTGTAATACAAAATGGACACATTTGGGACCCTGAGACTGAACAGGAAAGAAGTGGCAAAAGATCTGCAAAAGAAAAAACTGAAAAAGGGAGAAACATTGGCAGATCAGCAAGTTTGTTTTATGAAGTGGAAATACAAAAAAGACGTCTCCTTATTGTCAACTATTCATAATACGGATAGAATTTGAAAGAAGAAGCAAAACTAAAACACTTCCAATCGTGACCAATGGTTATAATAATTCTATGGGTGGTGTTGACAGAGTTGACCAACGTCTAACAAGCTGTTCTGTAATCAAAAAGCAAGGGAAAATATTATTATACAATACTGATACATCTTGTGGACCAAACAGTATGGAATTCTTTAGTTATTTATTCAAAACCAGGGGGTTCAAAAAGTCATTCACAATTTTAATTAGGTCTAATAGACCAAATAATTGAAAATTATGGGATAGCAAAATACTACCCAGGATATCCATCATCAACAACTTCACCGTAACTTTTACTGGGTAAACATTTTATTGAAATGATATCATCCACATACTAACTCAATAGTGTAAAATGTTGTTCAAAGAGACAATAATGTAGCCAGGCATGGTAGCACATGCCTGTAATCCCAGCGCTGGGGAGGATGAAGCAGGAAGATCATTGTGTGCTGAAGACCAGCCGGAGCTACAAAGTGAGCTCAACCCAGCCTGAACTGCACAGTGAGACCCTGTCTCAAAAGGATCAACAAAAAATAAAAAAGAGACAATAATATAAAAAGAATTCAGAAAGAGACTAGATATTACTGTCAAGCTTTTAATGTTTCATTGTGTATTTAGTGTTTTAATATATACCAAACAGAAAAATTATTGAATGAATTTGATTAAATTGTTGTTTTTATATTTCCTGTTATTTTATAAAAATCAACAGAAAGTATGCAATTTTTGGTCACCTTTTATTTAAATAATTGAACAGGTAAGTGATTAGTATGCCAATTCATCAATTTATATAAAATACAAATGATCTAGGGTAGCCAAAAAATCTTTAAAAGAACAAAATTACAAAATCCACAATACCATATTCGAAATTTTCATTTCTTTTTGTTGTTTTTCGGGGGGGGTATCAGGATTAGAACTCAGGACTTCGTGCTTGCCAGGCAGGTGTTGCACCACTGATCTAATACTATAAAGAAGTTTCTCAATCTCAACATTATTAAAATTGGAGGATATTACAATGCTTTGCTGTGGCATAGTTCCCTGGTCCCTACCTACTAGACACCAGCAGTATTTTTTTTGTTTTTTGGCGGTAGTGGGGATCGAACTCAGGACCCTGCGCTTGCTAGGCAGGCGCTTATTCCACTGAGCTATATCCCCAGCCCCAACACCAGCAGTATTCTCTTCTACTTGTGAAACCAAAATGTCTACACATATTTCCCAATATTCCCTGAGAGAAAAACTGTCCCAGTTTGGGAACTGATGAACTACTGTAATTAATATAGTGTAGAATTGTCTCAAGGTTACATAAATAGATCCATGAGACAGAATAGACTACGGAAGTAGATCCGTATGTTATAGTCAGTTGATTCTGGACAAAGTAATTCAATAGGTAAAAGATAGTTTTGTGAACAAATGATGCTAGAAAAATTCATCTAAATCTAGTAAACCTAAATTTAAGGCATAAATCAACCTGAGCATCATTTCACACTGAAGGTATACAGCACACAATTCATAATAGAAAGTTTATTAAATGCAGAAAACACTGTTAAAACACAAGTATTTTAAAGGAATATCTTATGTATTCGGTAATAGTAACATAAATATCTCAAATTTTAATTGGACAAATGATTTAA
>PVLD010014735.1:0-51198 GCA_004027595.1 Dinomys branickii | reverse complement strand
CTGTCTGACTAAATTTGCATGTCTGTATATGGGTCCATACATCTACAATTCG
Source organism: Dinomys branickii (assembly GCA_004027595.1). NCBI lineage: Eukaryota > Metazoa > Chordata > Mammalia > Rodentia > Dinomyidae > Dinomys > Dinomys branickii. The sequence continues at coordinate 51,146 of PVLD010014735.1, read as the reverse complement.
AAGATATCAATGGATAAAGCAACAACTACTGTTGAGACCATATCACCTTGTCTATAGATTAGTTGTGATTGTACTATTTTCTATGATGATGGGTGTCTGTTTGTCAATATGTTTTTGTACTTTTATGTTTCTAAAATAAAAAAAAAATCTTATTAATTAAAAATAACTAGTAGAACATGTTACAAAGATAAAATGGAAAATGTCCAATAAGAATAAATTTGACATAGAAATTAACAGGAACTTTTGTTACATGTAATAATAAAATCCATTACCTTTAGGTGTTTAGTTACACATAGTTCTCTTAGGCATCACCAACTCATTAGCAAACAGATACAATCATGAAATATGAGCCAAAAGCAGAACTGGCCATCTTTGGATTTATATGGTTTTTACAGAAATCTGAAGTATTCCACAATAAGGATTATTTATTATCTTGGGAGTTGAAACAACAGAAAAAGTAGCACCAAGATTTTCCACTTCAATAAATAATTAAGGGAAAAAGGAAAATTGAGATTATTATTGGTGATTACAGTTTCTTATGGAAACACTTCAACAGGAGATTCAGTGACATGATCTTAGCTATTGATTACACTTGGATGAATTTTATGTAATGTATTATTTCCATAAAACGTAATAAGTAAACCACAATGTTAATTGTTGATATCTAAAGTATTAAATCTACATTCGCTCCGCTCAGACTTTTGCAAAATTTAGTTTGTCTTTCTCTAAAGAATCAGACCACTTCATAATTTAACTTCCTTTATTTCTTAACATAACTTGTAATTTTTTGGTCTTTAGTTTTATGCTAACTACTATTGACGTTTGTCTCAAGATGTAAATCTATCACATATAACATGAAAGAATAATGAAAGCAAAAAATACAAATTAAATGAAATATGTAGTCACTTAATCTTTTATAAACTATTCAAATATATCATTATTTTCATATTTAGTCTCATGCCCCAAAAAAGTTCTGTGTGACAAAAAGTTCCCATCTTTTTAAATTTTATGTGACTGATGCAGCACTTAAATGGCTTTTGCACTATTTTACAGACTAATGAGTTACTTTTCCAATATTTCACAGCCTTTGCATGTCTGTATATGGGTCCATACATCTACAATTCGAAGATATCAATGGATAAAGCAACAACTACTGTTGAGACCATATCACCTTGTCTATAGATTAGTTGTGATTGTACTATTTTCTATGATAATGGGTGTCTGTTTGTCAATATGTTTTTGTACTTTTATGTTTCTAAAATAAAAAAAAAGATACTACCAATAAAAAAAAAACATATACAGGTTTAAATCCTCAGAAAGATTCAGTACTTTTCTCTATGTCATACATAGTATAAATAGTCATTCAATAGTTCTTTTGATACTGTCCCACTCCCCAATATACCCATATACTGAGAACAAACTGTAGTTATTTGGTCTAATTTCTGTGTTCATATTTCAAATCACTGCAGTTTGATTTTCACTCCACACCTAGGTCACTCTCGAAACTATCACCGGTAATGTATGCATAGATAAATGAACGAGTTCTTTAAATAGCTGAATGTCTCCAGACATTTAACACTTGATTCATACAGCTCTGCGCAAGTTTTCATAAATTTCATCACTACATTTGGTCTCCTTGCACTTTTACATCCTGCTGTTTGAGGGTGCATTTATGTCAGCTCGTTTCAAGGTTCGTTTCTCTGTTCAGCTGCTCACTATCCTGAGAATTATACTGTCCTCTTACTTGCAATATCTTTTCCTAATCTCTATGGATATTTCAGAGATTTTTCCTAATGTCAATATTTTATAATCAAGTTCATTTTTCTTCTATATTTTAACATAAATATATATTTTATAGTTTTACACGAGTAAGACACAAATGTATAAATTATATCCATGTGGTGAAAGTTAGCACTGCCAAATATTTCTTTTAATGATGGAACTATAAAAGGCATTCTTTGTATATAAAGAATGATAAAAGTGTGGCAAATATTTAAATTTTAGAACCCATTAGAGCAACAGGCATATTGTCATCCATTCCTCTCAAATACTCCTCCTCACTTATTTTTATTTTATTTGTTTTAAAGAGAGAAAAAGACAATAAAATGATAAAAAATTCAAAAGAAGATGATAGGAAATTAACAATGCTCATTATATTGCATATTGTTATGCTCAAAGTAGTTCCTCAGCTTGTAATATATAGGCCTGCAAACTTGATCAAACAATGTAAGCACTAACTGTTCCCTCAAACTAATAGAAATTAGTAGTACAATTATATATATATAGTATATAATATAATAGTAGTACAGTTACATGTATAATTGTATGTATGAATAGCATGTACACATATTCCTTTCCTCCCTTTCTTTCCCCCACCTCAGCTCTTTGCTTCTGAGCAGCTTCTCCTGCTCACTTCTAACATGCATGCAGCATCCTTCTGGCCACTTTATGAAGGAGTTCTGCAAGTTCTTTCTCTTGAATGTCTTTAGTTGCACTGTGGTGGCTCCTTAGTTGCACTGAATTGATTCAAAACATTGCCCTGTCATGGCCATTTTGACTTTGGGGAAGGGTCAGAACATGCATGGTGACAAATTCCATTACTAAGTCATCAGGGACACATCATAAGGATTTTACGATGTTTCCTTTCTGTTGGACAGTACGTAGCAACTTTCACTGCACACTTGATAGCATCTCATAAAGCCTCAAAGTGAGGACTTCCCACACCTGCTGAAAGAAATGACAAGGGCTGTGGTTAATGTGTGTTTGAAGTGTGTTTTGAGGAAGATTCTTGGCAACATGTTTTTACTGTAGTATATTATTTTAATGAAACAGCATTATTTGATCACATATTGTATTTCTGTGATAATCATGAATATTATTTGTATAACAGTGTTCTCTATTCATTTCTCTGTAGAATTCGTCTTAATCCCTATATCATCGTTTTAAAATTAATTCAACTGACGATGTTAATTTTGCTGAAGCAAGATAATTAAGGTTTTTTCTATGTTTGAGCTTTTATTTGTACATTGCCTGTGGATGTTGAACTCTAGGTCTTTGAAGCAAATGTTCCTGCTTCTCCGCTGAGAAACTGCTAAGAATGGAATTGCTGGGTCATAACATATACATTTATTCAGATGTAGAAAATTCTGAATGGTTTTATAACAAATTCTAGCAAACTGCAAAGTTCCATGCATTCCTCATTTCTGCCAAAATTTGTTAAATCCTTTTATTATTTCCATTCTGTTATGTTTGACAGAGTATGTAACTGTGGCTCTAATTTGCAGCCATGTAATTAATTATGGCTATGATTACCTTTTTATGTTTTTATATCTGTATTTACTCCTTTGAGGGTTACACTGAAATTATGAAAAATTTATTTTCCAAATAAAATCATATTTCCTTTCATGTTTTCAGTTATAACTATATCCATTTTCAGTATCTGCAAATAATATATTATTATATAATGACATAGATCCATTCCTGATACTTGTCCAATTATTATTACTTTTATTAATTTATCAAACATACAAATATTTTATGTGGAATTTCCATTATTTTATATTATTTCCACAGAATTATCTTAATACCATACTATAAAATTATTCAGGTAATAATAATGCCATGTAGGATTAACATTGGTCTTCCTTGGTGCAATTTTCTGTTATGAGCATTATGGGCCATGATATGAAACTGCCAGCAATGCCTAAAACCTTAATGCGGCTCAGAAAGAGTGAAATGCTGTCAGACTATCCTTATATAAAAGTAGGCACTGCACAATTTTGCTATTATTGTTTTTATTTTCCATAAGATTTTGCTAGTTTTGTTATTTTAAGTAGCTTATAAGCACTAATGTCTGGAAAGGCATTAATGCAAGGATTTTTCCTCCTGCAACTCACATTTTGCTGTGTTCCACAAAATTATTAGTGACATTAACTAATTTCAGAAAATTTTTTTGAAATCTACAGTTAATAAATATATGCATCAATGAACAGATAAATAAATATTATGGTTGGAAATATAATTTTATAATTTATAAAGATTTATTTCAAAAAACGTTATTGAATTTCTTTTTTTTACTTTAATCAGCTCTTCATATCCATTACATCCATGACTTGCTACCAAGCTAGTTCCTTACCTTTTATTTATTTGTTTGTTTGTTTGTTTGTTTGCTTCTGAGCACCAGGAAAGGAACTCAGGACCTTGCACTTTCCAGGCAGGCGCTTGTGCCACTGAGCTATATCTCTGTCCCTCCATTACCTTTTAAATTCATGCCTATGAGCATAATTTTCTTTCTTTTAAATAAAATGACCTAGAAAATATGTCGACAGGAACGGACAGCAAACACTGCCTTGGAAGGATGTTTTCAAATTATAGTCAACTTTCGTAAATTCTCTACCAAAATGCAGCGCCTTCTTGCCTGTTACTAACTGTCAAAGTGGTCATTTGAGGCCTATCATGATCTCCAAAAGATAGCTATGACAGGTTTTCAAATCTTTCCTATGGATGTTGTTCATACTTCAGTTGATAACACTTCAAAGCCATATCTGAAAACAGACACATAGTAAGTTTTAAAAGAAAGAAAAACAGATTCAAAATCAAACGATATTCTGTTTCACTTTCTAGGAGAAGGGCACAGAACTCTTAAAAGTGTTTGTAATCAGTGTTAAGCTCCAAGCTGCACACTTACTTAGAGGCCGCGGTGCTTCCTCCTCAGTGTCTAGAAGTTATTTGTCACTGGACTCACTTTTGACAGCTGAGCTAAATCTCATCGTGATCTTGTTAAAGCACCAAGGACGAGAAAAGTCTGCCCTGTAAATGTCCATAGCAGCATTATTCTGTCTTAATTGCAAAATAAACTGTTGTTGGTTCATTTCAATGAAGAGCAGAATAATCAGGAAACCAGATACGAAGCTGTTTACCATGATGAGCTCTCAGAAGGATTCATGGCATTACTCCATGAGGCTGAAATGAGTGCATATTTTTGGATGACAGAAATATCGTGCATTACAAGGGGAAGCTAGGAATAGATATTTCATAAAAAATCTTCCATTTCTCTGTGTGCCTTTCCATATGTTGGTCTAAAATTTGTATTTTACCTTGTACATATATCTGGATTAGGTATAAGGAAAGATTTTGTGTCCCACAATTTGGAGAAACCTACTGTCAGGGTTATATTAATTTATTCTGTCTTCTTTTATTACTTTTCAGAAAGGACCAACACACACACACACACACACACATATATATATTTAATATTTTAAGTTATCTTACTGAAATAATTTAATAACTTAGTTTAAAATAACAATAGCTATCTCACCAATTCATCCTATTACTATTTTCAAATACAATGAGATAATGTTTCTTGGAGAATTTCTTACAAAATTACTTTCTGATAAAAGGGACATGTAGATATTTATTTTGAACAAGGCATGGAAAAAGTATTGGCATTTCCAGTAAAACCTGATTCATGGAACCATTCTACAGTTATCTATTTAATGATGAGATTTCAATTTATTATAATATTTCTAAACTTGGAAAGTAAAGACTTTTCATTTCATTGCTCCTCTCTAAAGTACATATTTGTGTTATGCCATCTTTTTTTCAGGTATAGAGCTAACGTAGGAGCGGGTTCAGTTTCTTAAGCAAAAAGTAAAAGACTCATGTAAAATATCAAAGGAAATTTATTGGTACATAGTATTAAGAAAATTTAAAATTCCTTTGCATGAAGCATTGAAATTTAAAGAGTGGATTTATCAGGTTTAGAAAAGTGAACACATAGAAAAGAAAAATAAGTAGCACAATAGTTACAATTTACCCAGTGAATTCTGAGGGAGGAATGTGAACATTCTAAATCAAGATAAACAGATGAAGTGCGTAGGGAAGGAAAGAGAAAGGGAGATCATTTGGGTATTATCAAATTTGGGTAGGGAAGAATTGTAAGAACTGAATTAGAATAACATCAGTTTCTCTTATAGGAAATATATGCACATAAGGAGAAAAGAGAAGTAGGGAAAAGTTCAAATTCTGAAAAATCATCCATTTTGTTTCACAAGTTTACTAGATATGCTGATTTGTTTCACTTATTCTACTAGTTTCTCTTGGTTCAACAAAAAGAAAGTTTTGTGCTATTGTCTGTGTTACTCTTCTCTGTAAGACAGAGTCACTTTTGTCTGTGGCTTGTACTTGTAGGACCCACTGTGGAGATAGCCATCCACAGCGTGTTATTATTGGTATTCTCTCGCTTTGTTCATTCCATTTTTCCATAAGATAAAAAATGGAGAAGAGTGAAACCATGAAGAGAATAAATTTCACGTAAACACTGAAAGACTGAGGTGATTGTAATAAAATATTAAAAGTACTAAAAGAGGCAATTTTTAGTAAAAGTGAAGAATTTCATTTTTGTACAAGTTGTCACACTTTACTTTAAAATGCAGAACAGAACATAGGAATTATTGTATTCCGGGTTGTCCTGTCCTTGTCTCTCCCCTTTAGTGCTGACATCTGTAAATTCTTTCCCATCAGCTGGTCTTACAGACTTAAAGAGAAAGCAAGTAATCAAAAAAGACGGAGAAAAATGAAACAGGGTTTGTTGGGATGTGGTACATGAGTCTTGCCGTTCTGGAAATTTCTCATTTACCAAACTGCTGAATATAGTATTCTTAGAGGAGAAATGGATTTTTCTGCTTTAGTGAGGGGATTTAGTAGCATTCCTTGTACTGGGGTTTTATTGCTGAAATCGATTCTCACTTAACAAATCAATTTTTATAATCACTCTTTTATGTTCTGTCCCCCCTTTCAATTAGAAATATCATAGTATAAAGTTTTTATTTTTAAAATTTAATTATAAGTAGATTGTGTACTATTATTTTTCCTGAGAAAATATAAAAATAAGATTCATATTGAATAGTATGGTTATCTTAGAAAATTAGCCATGTTTTTATTTACTTTCCTCTTTTCTCCTTGTATATTCCGGGTCTTACGCAGATGTGTGGATATAACTCAGCCTACAGTGGAGGAAAATTAATGAGTGGTGACAATGGAGAGAAAAGGAACATTTAAAATTTAAATTTCAAGAGCAATTCCCTCAAACAGATTGGGCAAAAGAGGGAAAAGTTGATAGATCTAATATAATATAATATAGCCTACCAATACAGAGGAAAACTAAAAGTTTATGAAAAAGATAGCTATAATTCACAGCTCTCACTTTCATATATAAACATCATTAAAACATGCCAGAAGTTCTTCTTCCTTTTCTTTTCCCCTTTGTCCTGTTTCTCTTCCTCTTCTTCCTCCATTTTTCCAGCCCGCCCATCTGCTTACTCCTCTATAGACAGGATTGCAGTATTTAGATTAGGTTGTCCTCAAATTAATGATCCTCTGGGCTCAGCTTCTCCATCCTGTCTGGCTATGTTATAAGTTCTTATTAAGCATTTGTTATGTTTATAGAAAAATACTACTCAGAAGGAGATATTAGCAATATTTGATAGTTTTTCAAATGTTTAGGAGATGTTTTTAAGACTTTGCCAATCCTAACAAGTAGCAACTTTATCCTTTGAGTTACTCAGAACAAGGAAAGTTATTCTTTAGAGCTGACACCGCTTTTCCTAAACTATTATCCAATATTTCAGGCAGTATCTGGTGCAAATTTTTACTGTTCCTCTTCAATTTCACTAATATCAACCACAATCTTTTATTAAAACAATGGTTGTACCTATCAAGTAAATTAGCTGAATTAAAAAGTACAATTAGAATCGGGCTCTGAAGAAAGAAAGAAGACATCCGTATGCACCTGTGCATTATCTCTCTCTCTCTCCCTCCCTCATCTCTCAGGTATTATCTATCTATCTGCTATTTATCATTTGTTTCTGCGTGATTCTAACACGCAGAAAGATTTAGGAAGCCAGTCATTTTGCAACTGACATTTGATTTCAAATCTAAATAATTATCCTTTTATTCACCTTCTCGGCTAACCTCCTTGACCTCTAAGGATTCCACAAACTGTAGCACATGCTGTTTTCAAACTGCCTTTGAAATTGCTATCTGGATTTTATCTTGCTGCATTTGAAATTTCCATTTGACTTTTATCTGTGTGATAGCTTTTCTCAATCTTATCTTGTGTAATCAAATTGTAACCTTTTCAGAAAGGCTTTCTTGTCAGTCCTTCATATGATTTCAAATCTTATTGTCCTGTCCTGGGAATCCCTATACCTATATATTCATTTATAGTTTCGTGTACTTATCAATAGCTATCTCCACTGGCTTCTATATGTGCTAGTGCAGTCAGGGTAATGATTATATTGCTAGCACTTAAAAGGCTATCTGATAGGCAGAGAAGACTGACCTAATATATACAGTGATACATTTTTGAATGAACACATACATTTATCTCCTACTAATGTTTGTATTTTTCATTTTCCCAGCATTTCTGGAAATCCCTACTGCATAAATGCTGTAATAATATTTATTTTATTTCCTCTTTTACTTATTAGATTTCATTTAACAATTGTAGTAGTACCTATTTGCCGTACATAATGACCACGTTCATCATAGGAATTTGTACCCATAGAGAACGTCTTAATTCTTTCTTCCTATCCCCCTCCCCGCCTTGCAACCCTGCTTCTGCCCCATTGATAAAAGCCTTGTTTTCACTTTTCCACATTCTCTTTTCTATCCCTTTGCCATCTTCTCGCCCTTTTTCCCCTTGGCATTTCTAGTCCCTTTCATTCCTTCTTCACCCTTTGGGTTTCTCACACAAGAGAAAGAGTGCAATGTTTAAACTTGTGTGTCTGATTTATTTCACTTAATATTATGGTCTCAAGTTATACCCACTTACAGAAAAATGACTCAGGTTCATCCTTCTTTGGGACATTATATATATAAATCATATTTATTTTATCCATGTATCTGTCGATAGCTATGTAGGCTACTTCCAAAGTTTAGCTCTTATAAGTTGTGTTGCTACAGACATGCGTATGAATATATTACTATGGTAGGGTGTCTTGGTTATTTTTTTGTTGTTGCTAAGACAAAATACCCAATGCCCAAAATAAAGGAAGGAAAGGTTTATTTAGCTTACGGTTTGTGGAGGTTTCAGTCCACACTTGGCTGGTTCGGAGGCAGAGTGACACATGGCAGAGAGCAAACGTTCATGGTAGCAGAGCACAACAAAAACAACCAGTAAAAGGGAGGAATGGCAGGCAAGGAGCCTCTTTCTCTCACTTACCTTGTAAAAAGTCTACCCCCACCCAGGGGGTGTGTAGCTCTCAGGCAGTCTCAATGCCCTCCCTTCCACAGGCTCAGGATGTGTACAAAGTAAGCACCCTAGCTTCCTGCTGAATCACTCAGCCAAATCTCTAGATTTCCCAAGTCGACACAATGTATCAACCATAACATTCCACCCCTTGTCAACTTGGCAACCAGACACACTTCTTTAAATCTGTTTCCAGATACAAAGATATTATATTACATTAGAACCATAACATTTTGCCTCCTAAAGTCTCATGCACATCCCTTTATGCAAAAGGCATTTAGTCCATCTGCAAGAGTTGCCAAAGTCCACAGTTTCAGCACTGCTGAAAAGTCCTAGTCCTTCAAGATGTAAGGCAAAGTCTTTAGTTACAAGCCCCCATACAAATGAAAATTAAACATTTCCAACATTCAAAGGCACAAAATAAACATTACCATTCCAAAAGGCATCAACAGGGTAACATAGAGCATTGAGAGCAAAGCAAGTTCAAAATCCAGCAGGGCTAACATTGTGTTCTGTAATTCCACATCCAGCATCTGAAGCAACTTGTGGCACGTTGTGAGATCCAAAGGCCTTGTATGAGTCCCCCCTGCCCCTGTGGCTCTTCTGGTGATTACAGCTCCCATAGTTTCTCTCTTAGACTTGCTATGTTCCCTCCTTACAGCATTCCTCAGATGATCCATGGTCCTGGGTTTTCTAAACTTGTGAGGCCTCCAGGGCACCTTTTGCTTCACATTCACAGCCTCACACACTGCCCTCTCAGGGGCACACTGCCTGGCCTCCCAGGCCTTCTTAAATCTGGGTAGAAGCCTCTTTAACCTCAGAACTCTTGCATTCACCATGCACCTAAAGCCAGGGCCACGTAGATGATGCCAAGTTCTGCTGCCACCTGGAGCAGTAGCCAAACTTTCCTCCCTCTTGGCCACAGAGGTCAAGTGCCCAGATCGCTAGGCACTCTGAATGCAGTTCTAAGGAACAGATTCTCTATGCTGCTGCCATTCTGGAACCTGGTGCAGCGGCTGCTGCCACCACCACCATTCTGGAACAAGGCTCTCTGGAGTTTCCTTCTCAAGGCAAGGTGTCTCATTTTTACAGGTTTGAGGCTGCAAAGGGTGGAGACTTGCTTCTTGTGATGCCCTCAGGCTATTTTTTTCATTTTCTTGTTCCTTCTCAGCAATAGAGATCTCCACAGCCTTATCTTTGCAGTCTACGGCTTTAGTGAAGCTTCCTTTCTGGCCAAACTCAACATTTTAAATCATCCTGCTAGGCTCTTTGCTCTCGGTTGTCAATATAAATTGGCTAAAAGCCCCCAACAATTGCTATGTCACTGCCCCAACATTCGATTGCCGTGAATTTTTTTTTTTTTTTTTTGCCAGATTAATCAGTTCACTGCCACCCTTAATCTTAGTCTTAGGCAAAGTCTCTGGACACCAGCAAAATGCAGACAAATTTTCTGCCAAGCCATAACATACATTGTCTGGGGTTCAACAACCAATGAAGTCTTTCTTCCCAGCAGAAACCTCCTGAACCTGGTCTTTACCAGCAGGATTTCTATCAGCCTTTTGGTCTTCCGAGTTCTGACCAGACATCTCCAAACCTTTCCAAATTCTTCCCACAAGCAATTTCCAAAGGCTCTTGAACCACATTGTCAGGTATAGTTACAGCAATGGGCCTACTCCCAGTACCAAATTTTGCCTTGGTTACTTTTTTCTCCTTGCTGAGACAAAATACCCAATGCCCAAAATGAAGAAAGGAAAGGTTTATTTAGCTTACAGTTTGTGGAGGTTTCAGTCCATACTTGACTGGCTCAGAGGCAGAGTGGCACATAGCAGAGAGCAAACGTTCATGGCAGCAGAGCATAGCAAAAACAAACAGCAAAAGGGAGGAATGGCAGGCAAGGAGCCTCTTTCTCTCACTTACCTTGTAAACAGCCTACCCCCACCCAGGGGGCGTGTAGCTCTCACATAGTCTCAATGCCCTCCCTTCCACAGGCTCAGGATGTGTACAAAGTAAGCACTCTGGCTTCTGGCTGAATCACTCAGCCAAATCTCTAGACTTCCCCAGTTGACACAATGTATCAACCATAACATAGCATCTATTAAGTCTTTTGGGGAAGATACCTAGAAGAGAAAAGCTCTGTTAAATGGCACCTCTAGTTCTAGTTTTTAGAGGAATTTCCATACTAATTTCAATAGTGGTTGTACCAATTTACATTCCCACCATAAACAGAGGAGGGTGCTTTTTCCCCCACAGCCTCACCAGCATTTGTTACTGGGTGATTTCTTGATGATACCCATCCTTTCTGAGATGATGGAATCTCACCTAGTACTGTTTCAATTTTCATTTCTTGAATGACCTATCTGGTGAGATGGAATTTCACCCAGTACTGTTCTAATTTGCATTTCTTGAATGACCAATGATGTTGAATATTTTCTCATATATTTATTTTCTGTTTATATTTTTGGTCCAAGAACTGTCTATTCATTTCAGATGCCCAGTTTTGGATTTGGTCTTAAATTTGGGAGGTCTATTTTTTTTAAAGTGCTTTATATGTTGTAAGTATTAGTCCTTTCTCTGAGGAGTAGGTGATCAGTGTTTTTGCCCATTCTGTTGATTCTCTTCATTCTGTTGGTGCTTTCTTTCACTGTACAAAAGCTTTTCAATTTGATGTGATCCCAATTGTATTTCCTGTGCAGTTCAGGTTTTGTTCATAAAGTCTTTTTCTACAACTATGTCTCCAAGACTTTTACTTATTCTATCTTCCAGAAAATTAAGTGTTTCTGGTCAATTTCACCAGTGCAATTTATTAAAGAGGCTATCTTAATTCCAGTGAAAGTGTTTGGCCCCTTTTCTAAAAGATAAGGTAGCTGCATATTCTTAGATTTGTTTCCTCATCTTCTCTTCTGTTCTGTTGACCCTTAGGTCTGTTTCTTTTCCAGTACCATGCTGTTTTTATCACTGGAGCTTTGTAGTACAACTTGAAGTATGGGAGTGGTGCACCCTGCCTTGCCCTTCCTGCCTAAAAATTCTTTTTCTATTCTAGATCTCTTCTAGATTCATGTGAATTTAAGGATTGTTTTCTCTAGTCCTGTGAGGTGCACTCTGATATTTTGACTGGGATTTAAATAGATCTGTATAAATATTTTGGAAGTATGGCTGTTTTTACCATATTGATTTTGCTTAGCAAAAGTCAGTAATATCTTTCCATATTCTGATATCTAATTTAATCTCCACTTTCCGAGTACTGTGGTTTTCAATGTATAGTTCCTTCATCACATTCATTGGATTAATTTCTAAGTATTTCAGGTTTTTATGCTATTGTGAAATGTGTTGTTTCCCATATTTCTCTCTCAGTGAGTATGTTATTTTGTGTGAAGGAATGCTATTGATTTTTGACCATTGACTTTGTATCCCATTATGCTACCAAATTTGATAATTAATTCTAGGAGTTTATTGGTGGATTTTTGAGAGTTTTCTATGTAGTGTATCGTGTCATCTGCAAATAACTTCTTTCTTTGCTACTCTTATTCCTTTTATTTCTTTCTCTTACCTAATTTCTCTGGCTAGTGTTTCCAGAACTCTTTTGAACAGGTGTGGTAGCAGTTACTAACCTTGTCTTATTCTTCATTTTAGAGCAAAAGCTTGCAGTTCTTGATAATTAGTATGATGTCGGTGGTTGGTTTGCCACAGGTGGCTTTTATCAGACTAAGATGAAACCTTCTATTCCAATTTTCTGCAGGGTTTTTATCATGAACAGGTGCTAGACTTTGTTTAATGCTTTCTCTGTATCTATGGCGATGATCATGGGTTTTTTGTCCTTGGTTCTGTTAGTGAGATGTATTGCATTTACTGATTTGCTTAAGTTGAATCATCCCTAGATCCTTGGAATGCACCATATTTGGTCATGTTGTATCCTCTTTCTGATGATTTGCTTCATTCTGTTTGCCAGTATCTTATGAAGGATTTTTGCATCTATGTTCATTAAGGAGATTGGCCTGTAGCTTTCTTTTTGGTGGTCTCTTCTCTGGCTTTGGTATCAGGATAATGCTTATTTCCAGGAATGACTTTTGGAATATTACTTTTCTTTCAGTTTCATTAAAGAGCTTGGAGAGTGGGGCATTATATCTTCTTTAAAGTTCTTATTCAAATGAGCAGTGAATCTGTAGGACCTGGAATTTTCTTTGTTGACAGTGCTCCTTATTACTTGTTTAATTTCATTGACTGATAATTGTTTAGAACTTTTTTGTGTATTCTCAATTCAGTTTTAGTAATTCATATGTATCTAGAAATCTGTAAATTTCTTTTGAGTTTTCCATCTCAGTAGAATACAAATTCTCAAAGTAGGCACTAATAATCTAGATTTTTGCATGAACTGTGACCTGTGAGTTTTCCCTTTTCATTCCTAATTAACATTTGAGGGGCCAAATGATCTTAATTGATGTTTTGTATTGTCAGGGAGGGGTTCGGGGAGCTCCTTAGGGTTTCTCCTGAAAAGATCCAGGTCTATGCCTTCTGCCTAGCAAGGAATGCAGAGGTGAGGCAGGGCTGGCACAAAGCCTAAGTTCCTCCGTGCAGAGAGTAAGGAAGTCAGGTCCTGTGAAGCATGGAGGTCAGAAACAAAAGTAACAAGAAGCAGAGGTTTATTTATGATATTGTGAAGAAGGCACAAAGCTGCTGTGCTGCAACAAATGGCAGCAGGAGTTCAAAATGAGGTTCTCAACCTGATACCTTTGCTCTGCCCACACTTATGCGGGTAAGGTGGTCCCTAAAACTGTCTCACTGATTCGTGTATTCTAGGCCAGTGAGGGTCTTAGCCTTGGTTGCTGAGATGAGCTATTGTTGGGATAAGCTAAGGATCATGAGGTCTGGGGTATACAGAAAATGCAACTGGCCCCTAAAAATAACTATTCCACACTTGCAAAGAACTCAGAAAGGACAATTTTCAATAAGCAAGCGATCTTCTGTCACTGGCTGACACATAAGGAATGAAAAATCAGCCACTTTATGCCCTACATTCATGTCTATCTCCTCCTCTAATTGGTCCTACACTTTGAAAATTTTAACAATATTTTTTCTACATTTCTAAAATTCAACTTTTCATTTTGCCTATCAGAGAAAAATAAAATTTTTCTTTTTTGTGGTTTTAATTTTACTTCATCTATTTTTCAATTAACAGATATCATCAACAATACAATAAAAGTAAGAAATTACTTTATAGAAACATAGAAATGTATGTCTGCATGAAATATTTGTACAACAAAAAAATTTTCTTTCCCTTCTTTTATCCTCAAAACTTAAAATTTAAAAAATTTTTTGGCACTGAATAAAAATCTGTAAGAAAAGAGAAGCAAATTAAAATTTTAAAGAAATGTAGGGAATAAATTATTACATAATTCTTTCACCTTTTCAAAAGTGTATCTATTCATGTAAATATGCAGTATACACAATCTATTCTTATAACTAGATTTCTTTCTTTCCTTCCTTTTTTCTCTTTTTCTTCCTTGCTTCCTTCTCCCCTCTGTCCCTCTCTCCTAGTCTCCTACCATCCATCTTTCTATCTCTCCTTTTTCCTTCCTTCCTTCACGCTGGGGGTTCAACCCAGGGCTTCCTTGGTACAGGGTTTAAACATGAAATATCCCCCCAAGAATGATGTATTCAAGATTCAGAATTCATTAATGAATTATCACATTGATGAGTTCAAGCAGAATATGATATTTGAGGTCAGGCCTTAGCAAAGGTGTAGGTCATTGTAGGTATGTCTTTCATGGAAATCTTTTTCAGGATCTTTGCATTTTGCTTTGTTTCCTGGCTGCCATGAAGTAAGAAGGCTGCTTCCTTCATACCGTTTGTGTCTTGGATCAACAGGCCATGGGCTGAAACCTCTGAACCACAAGCTCAAATGAATTTTTCCTCTTTAATTTGGTATTTTGCCCTAATAACAGAAAAGTAACTGATACACATTCTAAGTATTAATATAAATGTTAACATTCTACTGTTAAGTACACCAAGACCCAGAGTTTACTTTTAATACTTTTAATCTGTCCACCACTTGTTAGATCTGAAGTGAATACACAAAAATACCTATAATAATTTGACAAAATATGTCTTTATAACATTTTTTATTTTAAATAATTTACTGAAATTGTATAATATATTCAACATATTGCACACTAATCACATAGTGCTTCCAGAATATGGTAGGCAGAATGACAAAATGGTCCCTAAGATTTCTGCCCAATAGTGTATGTTCTGAATATCAGTGGGATTTGAAAAGAGATAGCATTGCATCTTCCATAATTAACCATTTAGTGGCAAAGTGGACTGATTTTTCCCTACAAGAATCAAAGAATTAAATTGCTACATTATGAGGTGACAACGTGGCAAGGATCTGACCAAGACTTCTCTAGTAGCTGAGGAAGATCCTTGAATTATATCAATCAAGAAACTGGTGGCTTTAATTTTATAACTGAAAGAACTAGATTCTGTTGATAACCCAAGTAACTGGAATAAGCCCCAGACACTCAAGTGAGAGAATAATCCTGACCAGCTTTAAGGAACCAACTTGAAAAATGCTAAAAAAGATTTAGCTATGCTGTGCCCAGATTTCAGATTCATGAAAATGTAGAGATAGCAAAAGTATATTTTCTAAACTGCTGAAATTGTGTTAATTTGACACTCAACAACAAAAAATGTACTCAATACATTATGTTTTGTTTTCTAATAGGCAATGTTTGAATTTTATTATACGTTTAATGTGGCCTTAATATATTTTCTTCAACTTCTTTCAAGGAAGTTAGCAACATTGGGATTAATCTGTATTTATATTAGGTCCTAGAATGACATTTAGCAGGAAAACATTACTATAGCTGTACCTTTTATTTTTACCATTATGTGGTCTTGCTTTGTGCAGCTGTACAAATTGCTGGGTTCCTACCATATATTGTTTGTTAAACATTTTATCTAATTCAGAATATAAGATATATGATTACAGTATTGAATTGTGAAAAGTTATATACAAAATAGATTATATTCTGCCCTCTGTACTTGTTTAAGGAGATTCATATTATGTCGTGCTACACTCCAATGTTTGATTCATTCCCTAGTGTATTTAGAAATATCAATATCATATTAACAGGAAGAAAGATTTGTTTGAAATAGACAACATTTTGCTTAAGCTTCAGAGCCATCCTATGAACAATAGACTGGAAAGACCGAATATTAAATTTTCAAGGTCTATCACATTTTGAATGTAGCATAATATAGTTTCCATATTTGCATTCTGTATTCATCTGTAAAATGAAGATCAAACAGGACTATTTCACATGAAAAATTTTGACAGTGCTGTCTTGCCAGACGTGATGCTCATCCTTTCATTAGCGCGAGACATTCTACCTCTCTGTCTCTTTTTCCTCTTTCCATTACCCTATGTTCTCAATGTTATTAGTATAGACTGAAGAAAAATGGATATTAAATTTTACTCTTGTGGTGCTTGACTAAATTGGATAAAATACCACAAAATGCATTAATATTTTGTTGAAATAGACTAAAGGATAAAATACAACTTCTAAAACGGTCCATTCAAATCTGGTCCTGTGGTTTGAGAGATGCCGTGCTTTTGTGAAAATGGAGAGGAGGGAACCTATTTTTTGATTTAAAAACAGAAAACAACTGTAGTTTTAAAGCATTTTGCTGTGCTTTGGAGATTTATAATTTATTGTTCTAAATTAAGAAGGAGAAAAATACCTGTCCTAAATTTAAAATTATAAATGATACATTTAAAATACTGTTTCCTATTTCTTCCTACATAATTTTCTGGCATTTTTTGTGCACTCATGTTGTCTTTGAGTCAAACTACAGTGAATATATCTTTAAGGAAGTGTCTTATAAAGACATTATTTGTATGATATACTAATATGTCTGAGCATAAAGCCACGACAAGGGAGAAGTATTACAGTCATAGATTATAGCTCTACAAATTGATTTGTTGTTTATATTTTCAGTGCAGAATTCAGTGTCTATGAGATATTTCAGTATTATCCAGAATTCTTATAATGCTTCCAATGCTTAAAGTGAAAGCTCAACAAATAAATCAAAAGACAAATTGATCTATAAATTATTCTTTATCTCAAAGATAATCTGGAATCAAGGCTTTTTCCAAAGAGTTTATGCAACATCCATAAATTAACAAAAAATAATTTCCCAAGTATTTAAGACACAACTCATAGCAGTTCACCAAAAACTAGAACTATGTTGTTGCCTTTGCATTATAGCTTTAAATGCATGTGAAGTTTTGTACTCTGAAAACTTAAAAGTGAGTTGGTGCTTTAAGAAAACATTGTGCACTTATTCTGAGATTTTGTGCACTTTTGTAGATTATTAAATAATTAAGTGAGCCTTACAATTTGTTTGATAAGCAAATGTTTCTTTTCTGAGCAGTTATAACATTGCACCCATGTGTTATACCAATTCTATTAAAATGACAACTTTGCTATCAATCAGCTACCATGGAAACAACCTGAAGTTTGTACTTAAAGGAAGTGTTCACATTTCTTTTAGTATGGTTCAAAGCATTGTTCTAAGTACATTATTTACAACTAATGTAATCTTTACAAAAATTGTGTACATTAGCTATGGTTATTATCTTCATTCTGCAGATGGAATACTATATAAAAATATCCCAGTGGTACATGGCTAGAAAATATCAGTCCCAGAATTCATACCATGGACACTTCCCTATCCCTTCAAATCTATGTTCTTTCAAATACTATACTAAGGCAACTCTCTAGGGTTGAGTCAGCACTCACATATTAAGCAGGTTACTTTAAGTATTTTGGATCATTTCTCAATTTTTATTCTTTAATGTAGGATAATAATGGCTATGTTACTGTGATATTTAGAAGATTCTCATGTGTGCATTTCATGGTTAAGATGACTGAAGTTTAAAAATACCTAATGTGCAGTGATTATAATTTTGTCCTTAATTTCACTGATGGAAAAATGAGTTTGTTTTTTTTGAAGCAATACATGTTGACTGGACAATATTGCATTTGGTTAATACACTTTCATATTTTCTCTAAAATATTAAGATATACCTAGCATTGAAATTTGAGTCCTTTTGTCACTGGATTGAGTCTCAAAAGGATCCCAGGACTTAAATAGGAAATTATGCCCCATACTTTTGTAGACTAACTGTGCAGGTTTGCCCACTGTCATCACAGGAAAAGAATCTTCATGATGCATCAGTAACAGGCACAGGAAGGATTTATTTGGCAGACAGACATTTTCATGTGCCCTCAAGAATGGAGTGTGGGTGTGCAGAGAACAGTGAGACACACTGTGAGCCAGAGATGGGTGTAGTTATGAAGTCTTGAGGGTGCCTTCAAGCTCCGCGACACAGGGCGTGTATTCCTGCTGTCTGTCATTTTTCCCATCTGGCAGGTGGTGCAAGCATATGAGCCACTTACACATACTTAAATTGAGATATGCTGCCCACAGATATTGCTACTTCCCTGAGGTAGAAGGAAATACAACTTACAGATAAGAAGGACAAGTCCAGATCCCAATTTACAGCCCCTTTGTGCTGTTAGACATTTCAGGAATTTTGCTTTTTGAGTGCGTGTCCTGGAAGGGAAGATGACTGAATAACTTTTGTGTCTTGAAACTGCCAACCTTTTTTAAGCATAACTTTAACACCTCAATTTTGTTGTCTCCTTTTGGCCTAGATTTTATTTCTTCTGTACTACCTCAAGTTCACTTGTCTGGCTGAAAACATGAAATATAGACTTTCTAACAAATCTGGGGAAAGAAAATACATAAAATTATATGTAATCATGAGGGTCTCTCCTCAGGGATATTAAAGAATATCCTCGAAACAAAAGAAAATAAATAAATGGGGCTGGAGATGAGTGATTGGTTTAAAGATTTCTGAGAACTTCTCCTTGTTTGTCCAGGCACATCTCAAAGCAAATCACTTCCTGATTACAGTATGTGAATTGCCCTTCCTGTCATATACCTGTAATCCTAGCACTATGGGAAGCAAGGCTCACAAGGGAGGATCACAAATTCAAGGCCATCCTGTTCAAGTTAACGGGACTTTATCTCAAACGAAAAATAAATGAAGGATAGAGAACACTTCAATGTGAAGCATCTGGGTTCAATATCCAGTATCACAAAATTAACAAACAAATAGTAACACCAAATAACAGCACCATACCTGCTTCTCTATGCAGCCTTCCCTTTGACTTACCCATGAGTAGTAAACTGTCCTTTGGCTTGGTTTTCTCTTGGTTATTTTTTTTTTAAAGCCCATGTTAGAAACTTTGACAGCCTCATTTCATAGGGCACTATATTATCTACTTTTCTTAATATTATACTTAGTGAAATGTCAAACATTTTAAGTTGCCTTATTGGATATATGCCTGAAGAACTAGGAACTCACAACTTGTAGTTGTTTTGAAATGAAGTAAAGAAGTCCCAAGACTGCATCTTGATTATTTTAACATAGATTACCTGGTTCGCCTTCTTAGCACTACTAAATTTGCTGTTTGTTTCAGTTGGAAGTAACCCGCCCTCCAAATTTAGAGTGAGTTCTCAGTAGGATGCATACAATTCTTCCTGGAGTGCCCCATATGACTTAAACTTTCCAAATCAGTGCATGTTATATTTGTCACAGCTTATATCTAGATGTCCCCAAAGCCTCATGTGCCATAGGTGAGGCTTTCAGAGGTGGCTGTTTTTAGGGTGTGTGATAGTGGGATTAAGGATAGGATGCTCAGATTAATGGTGCGATGCTAGGATTAAAGATGCTTCTCCCTGGGTGTGAGTACGGACAACCTGGATAAAATACAAGGGACAAAGAAAAGGGTTGCTGTTGGTGTTTGCTGGTTCTCAGCTACTTCCTTACTGCCTCACTGCTTTGCTGCCTTTGTCTGCCATGAACTGTTTCTCCTCTCTGATGCCCTTCTGCAGCACTGTCCGGCTTTGGAGCCAGACAACCATAAACAAAAACCCTACAAACTGAGCTATAATAAACCTTTCCTATGACTCTGGGTGTTGGATATTTTATCTCAGCAAGGAGAAAAGTGACTAAGATGGTATTGTTTCTTTGGAATATGATGAAGACCTTTGTCTCTCTACAATTGATTTGTAAACAAAATAACTATTAGGTTAATACTTATTTCATCCTTAAAAGTTCCTAAAACTACCTGAAGCATTCAGGAATTACACCCAATTTATTCACATCAGAGAGACAGCCAGAGACAGAGAGAGACAGGGAGAGGCACAGAGACAGACAGAGAAAGAAACGGAGGCCCAGAATGAATGAATTCAAAAACAAATTTTAGTGAGTTGTCATTCTTCGTAAAATTTCAACTGACATTGAAAGTATCTCTGGTCTCTCAGCTTAATGATTTGGTACATTCCCCTTTGTAATAGGTTGCCTTCACCTCACACAGAATATCACCTTAAAAAATTGATAAGTATTGCATAATATTTTTCTTTACATATGAGAAAGTATAAAGAAGTGACAAATGATTAAGTCTTTGATAGAGACGTTACATATTGCTGAATTACAGTAATGGATTTCAAAATTTATTGAGAATTGATACTTTTCTCATAAATTTAATTTGAGCTCTTGTCAACTAATGACTACTTGTGATGCATCTAAGAGTTCTTGTGCGCAGCAAAACAGAATTACAAATGAATTTCCAATGGTAAAAGAAAAAAACAGCTACATTTATTCAAAACAGCAAGAACCTGCTTTCGGGACAGGTCCATGCTGACACCAAAAATGTGGCATGAACAGAAAAACAGAGTCAACATTATAGAAGAAGAAAGGAACAGTGATAAACCAGGCTTTCAGATTTTACAAGATGTGTAACGCGCCCTGGTGTCACACACTGTGTCTCTGGGTAGGGCTGACACAAGTGATCGGAAGGATCTGAGGGTTCTTTGCCACGGCATCGTGTGTGGGCCTGTCACAGGATTCACCGGGAGTGAGTCACAGGTGAGATGCGGACTGTGCATGTGAGTGTTGAATGAGGTTTGAGTGGGGAAAGCTTACTGAAGGCAAGGCCAAGAGATTTAATACACATGTGCTCTGGCCTGGAACCTTAGGGATTTTGTAGGTCTTTGTTATTTTTATTTCTGCCATTCTTAGAATAATGGTAGAAGAACTGACCCTGGAGTGTTGTCCAAATTCAAGTGGATGCAGGGGAAGTGGCCTCCCAGTTCCAGTTGTGTTACCTGTACTATTTTCCCCTAAGCAAGCTGGTTCCTGCAAATCTTGAAAAGGTTCTGTAAAAGAGTAACCATCTTCTGTGGGTACTTCCTGAAAAAAATTGAGGTGCTGGTCCTACCTATGCAGAGACCAAGGTACTCTTACCCTACCTGATCTCAGGGGTCAGGGAAGCTGTGTTTATCCTCCAAGAATTTCCTACTTTTCTTTGTTTCTTTGTTTCTTTGTTTCGTGTCTCTTCTCTCTCTCTCTCTCTCTCTCTCTCTCTCTCTCTCTCTCTCTCTCTCTCTCTCTCTCTCTCGCTCTCGCTCTCTCTCTCTCCCTCCCTCCCTCCCTCCCTCCCTCTCTCCACTACACATTTCAGGCTGGCCTTGAACTCACTTATGTAGCGTAGATTGGCCTAGAATTCATGGTAATTCTCCTGCCTTAACTGGTTTCAGGCATGCTCCACCATTCTTGGTCTCAAAGAATTGCTTGACAAGTTATAGATGAGAATGTTGGTTTTGATCCTAGGCTTTGCCCATCACCACTAACTTTATCAGTTGTCAAACAAACAGAAACCAATTTGACTAAGAAATTAAGTATTTAATTCCTAAACAACGAGGCTACTAGAAGCATTGATAAAAGCCATGTTTGCAATGAAATCCATGAAGCTCAATTCCAGCTATTTTGCCAGGGTAGGCATAAAATCTTCAAATAGTTTCTGGCGGAACTTAGCACAGTAGTCAGTCAGCTTTGGTGCTGTAAAATTCACCTTATCAGACTGACTGATATCAAAACTACTTATTTTAGAAAGAAACACAATCCCTGTCTCAGTAATTAGGAGATATAGTCTGCTGTGATGTTGTGCGGGCACCGCTGATTCATCCCGTAGGTTGGTTGGTATTTTCCTTTCTGAAAAGAAACTCCATATCTTCTCTTGGATCACAGCTGTACAAGAGCTGAGGTTTCTCTTCTTTGGTTTCTGGCCTCAGGTGACTTGAGATGCATCCTTTTTTTTTTTTTTTTTTTTGCGGTACTGAGGATCAAACTCAGGACCCTGCGCTTGCTAGGCAGGTGCTTATTCCATTGAGCTACAGCCCCAGCCCTTGAGATGCATCCTGTAAGTGTGAATCTATGTATTCCCTATACCTTCATGACAAAAAGTGGTTAAATATTTGTATATGAGCAATTCCATTTTGGAGTGAGTTGGTTCTGAGACCTGCCTTTTTCCAGTCCTTGATTAAGATCTAGTCTCTAGGGCATACTTTCTGCCAACAAATATTGTAGACCCTGTGAGAAGAACTTTACTTGCATATTCCTGGATAGCCTGTTGGGAAGTTCCAAAAGGGTCACACATCAGGGAACTAGGAAATTTTGCTATCAGTAAGTAGTTTAGCTGTCCAAAGAGTAACTCCATTGAGTATGTCAAATGGACTGGGATTAAGTTTGAATTTGGGGGACCACCAAAAGCCCTATTAAGGCAAAAAGGCATCTACTTCCTTATGGTGGAGTTTTGATGCAGTTTAGCCAATGTTGCTTAAGAATTTGAGTGGCTCCCTTAACCCTGCTGGACTTGAGCCTCTAGGCAGTGTAGAGATAGTACTTAATTCCCAGTGCTCTGGCAACCACATACATGATTTAGGATGTGAAGGAGGGCCTGTTGTCTTTCTATATAAACCAAGGCAATCAAAAGTTAGGTATTTTTTAAGGGACACTTTGACCACATCTAAGACCTGTTCTGAGAAAATAATGGTAATGTAGGAATACATATCAAGAGATTTGTGTATCCCTTATGTGTAGGCATGTAGATGAAATTTATCTACAATTTTCTCCAGGGAGTTTGCTCTCCTTTGTATTGGTTTAAGGAATTGGGGAGGATGAGTCTGTGGATATTACAGTGTATAAACAACACACCTTACAGACCTGGGTTACAGGGTAAAGATCCTATGTGTCATAGTGGTGGTGGCATCTCCCCCTAGGTAGAAGGTGTCATGTAGAGAATTCATAACATTTTACTATACTTATTACAGCAAGAAAAGTCAGAATCCGAAATACCACCACTGACCATTCCTTATCCTACATTGTAATGAATTTTTGAAGCTATGGGGTATCTTGAATCTAAAGTCAAGATCCTGGAAGGGACTATGAGGGAAGCTCTTTTGGACTTTATTTTGGAGCTCTGTCTGTTTGGCAGCTAAATCAGCCTTAGCATCACCCTGGGAGATGGGTTTAAGAGGCTTAAAGTTCCCAGGAATGAACCATTTCTATCTTACTTGGGAGGTTTGCCACCTCAAGGAGGTTCAGGATCCCTGATCCATGTCTTATTGGCTCATGAGGACCAGCCAAATGTCCCCTTTTTCTTTCCCAGATGGTTGCATGAGCATATGAGACCAGAAATGCAAATTCAGAGTTACGGTATATAATGATCCTCTTGCCTTGGGAAAATTGGAGAGCCCCACGTTAGGTCAGTATATTCTGCCTTTTGGGAAGAAGTCCCACAATAAAGTCTGTTTACTTCAATGACCTTGGTAGGGCTGCTTATGGCATGACCCACCCTCCTGATGTCATCCTTTGTGAAATTGCTGCCATCACTGAACCATGTGCTGTCCATCCCTCTCCATGGCCGGGCCTGCATATCAGAGCATAATTCTGAGTAGCAACTTGTTCAAACTTATTTTATACCTATGGGGTAATTAGGAAGAGATGAGCTGGGTTCAGAATGGTTCAAGTCAGAAGAGAGACATCTAGGTTTTCAATAAGGGCGACCTGGTATTTAGTGGGGCTTTCTCTAGTCATCCAGAAATGTTCCTTGAGTTCTAAAGGAAGCTTAAACTGATATGGCTTTAGACCCCAGGAGTTTTTTCCCAAGTTTATTTTAGGAGCTTCTGGAACTGACAGCACATCGCAGCTATTTCTTACAGGCAGCTAGCTAGGTGCAGATGGTACTCCATCTAGTCATTTGGAAAATTAGGCAACTGCTGGGTTTTACTGGCCTAGATACTGGTTTAGCATGTTTGTGACTAGTCCCTGTACTTCAGCCGTGAAGAGGCAAAAAAGCTTAGTCCTATCTGGAATTATTAATATTAGGCCTGGTATCCATGATTGTATTAAGGCCTGGGAGTCTTCTTGAGTGACTGTTATTTTAAGGGTTCTATTTCTGATTCTTTAGTTGCCTCATATAAAATTTAGACTATTATTCCAAAGTGGAGTATTGAAATATGAAATGAGCCCTCTATTCCCAGCAAACTCTCAGGTACCGTTAAGGTTCCAGAGGACCTAGGTATCAAATTGCCTCAGTTCCTCTCAATAGTTATCTTTTTCCTGGTATTAAGTCATACTCCATATATGTCACTTTTTGTTGAGAAATCTGGACCCTATGTTGGGACACCTTATAAATATTTTAATGGAAAATTATGTCTTAACTGTGTTTTACCAGATGGCTCCCTCATGGGGCTACAATTCAAGAGGTCATCTGTGTACTCTAACTGACTTCCCCTTTTAAACTTTAAAAGATCTTAGATCTGCAGCTGAGGCCCATGAAAAAAAGTATGGGCTGTCTCTAAAACCCTGAGACAAGACAGTGTAGTGCAGTGTCGATGAAGTCCTTTGTGAAAGTCTTCTCATTCCAAAGAAAAAAAAAGTATTGGAAGAAAGGATCCATGGCAATAGAAAAGAACATAGTGTTTCCTGAGACTAGTTCTAAAAGGGCTTATTATTCTGTTACCAATGGATTAAAAGGTACCACTCCTTCATTAATGGCACTGAGATTTTGCATAGGTGATAAACCCTCAGTGGCTTGACATTGTTAAAGAGGATGCATTCCATGGGACTGGCATGGTGCTAACAACTCTATAGCCAAAACATTAATAATAATAAACATTAGCTCCTCCCTAGCTTCTCTCTTAAGTTATTATTGTCTTTTGTGATGGTGAAAATTAATTCTCCAGCCGAATAACTACTGGGGTGGCCTTGGCAGTCCTCCCACAGAACAACTCCTGGCAGAGTATTCAGGACCCATAGGGTCAGGCCGCTGGGTCCCTAGCAATTAGGATACAGGTTGCCAGAAATGTGAATAACAGAAGGGCCCTTAGTAGATTGAGCACATCCCTTCCAACCACTTGTAAGGGACACTCCACTGTTGACACAAAGGCAACTTGGAAAAAGAAACCTTCCAACTGTGAGTTCATTGAGAATGGAGGTAAAGAAAGGTATTAGTTAATTCCTTCAAGGCCACAACATCTAAGGAATGGGATGAAAGTCCATCTCAATAAAATATAAGAACTTAATAAGACACCCCAGAATCACAGAGCAAGATGATTTGTTTATGTGCTATGCAAGAGTACCCCAGGCCTTCTGTACGGTAATGGGACTCTGCTTGCACAGCAGCCACACAGAGCACCTTGGGCATCATTGCTCAGTGTCCAGGGATTCTTACCTGGCTACTATGTTGGTGGGTGTCATCTCTCTCTGAGAAAGAGGGCAGTCGTTTGTACATTGTCAAGGGTGCACCCTATTCTGACAGACCTGAAATGGGTTTAGTGGCATTAGAGGGCAGTCCTTTGCCCAGTGCCCTGCAGCTTACACTTGAATCACTGGTTTATTTCTACCACTGTAGATTATTTTAGTTCCCCTTAAATCTGTGTGCTTTACCATGGGTGTTACCCATTAGAGGGACCAATACAGTAGTTTGTCCTTTTCTTGCTCAACTTCTGTCTGCCCTCTATTTTGTTTTAGTTTTTAAAGACTGAATAAGCCACACTACCAATCTGACTTATCACAGCTTGTGAGCCCATTGGAGTTTCTGGAGCGTTCACTTAATGTCCATAACTCGTTGAATAATAAAATATTGTCCTAGGAAAATCTGACCTTCCCTAGACTCCATCTAAGTTAATGTATAAATTTAGTGTATTAAGTTAGTGTATTAGTGAATTGTGCTCTTCAAACTGGAGTTGGAAGGCATTTGGATTTTCATCAGAGCCCTGATAGTCCTGAGATAATCACAGTTTACATGCTTGAGCATTTCCTGGCAGACACCTGCCAAGATGGCCTGGAGATATAAATTCCCTTTGACTTCTCCTCCACCTGTGTTATAATATCACTAAGACCCCTCTCAAGGTGCAAATAATGCATCAGTTGGCTTATTATCAGAAGGTGAAGCCATGATGGATTCATCTTTGATGTGCTCTGCAGCTGCTATAAACCATTTTTCTTTCTATCATTGTGCAGCAAGAAACCGGGATGACATGAATATCAGGTCAGATCAAAGCCATCATTAGCACATGGAAATGTCAGCAAAATTTGTAATGCTCAGAAAAACTACCCTGTCTCTCTTTGCATCGCTGAATATTCACAAATGAAAAGGGCATCTGTTCGGAGGTTATGTAACCAGGGAGTCAGGTGGAATGGATGAGATATACTCTAAAATGGCTTTCTTGGGCAGGAAGAGTTGCATGAGCCTTACAAGCCTTTACTTGGATGAATTTCCAGTCTGTGTACAGGGACCTTAAATGCATCTCCCAGTTGTTCCTCCAGCTGTTCAGCCATCAGGGAGTGATCTGATAAGGCTGAACTCCTTGGGATTCAGTCTTAGAAAAGTTACAGAGCCCTTCCCTGGGGTCAATTCCCACATGAAAATCTTACAGGGAATCCTCTAAGTCTATATCCTGTTGAAATATCATGAGGGTGTCCCCTGATAAAGCGAAGCCCTTGGGGTACTTCTGTGGGTAGTAGTGCCAATTTCTTTTCAACATTTGTATTTGCCCCAATCGTTACTACCCATCTACTGGACAAGGAGTCTGGTGCTGTGTTGCCTGCTGCCTGGATGTCTCAAGCCAACTAAAAAATTAACATCGCAGCATACTTTCCCAAGGATGGGTAATAAGTGCTTTTAACAATGAAACCCTCCAAATCTTGATAATTTTTATGTGTTTTTGTTAGATCACACAACAAAGGGATATGTGTCTGGTAATGAAAAGAAAACTAGCCTTATCTACAATATCTAAATGCATTTGAACTTTTGGCCTAAAATCTTCTCTTGATTATCTGTGATTACAAGATTCTTTTAAGTTCACTGTGGCAGTTTAGAAACTGAACTCTGATTGCAATGAATAGGTGGTATATTGATTTCTTATTCCATTGTGGTAAGAAAAATGATTATAGGTACAAGAAGATACAGAATATTACAGCTAACCCATCATAATTTTAAAATATAGGATTCAAGTTATAAAATATAATTTAAAGCAAATTTTATTAATTTTTACATTCACTATTAAAGTAATATAGGTCATAGTGAGATAATTACCGTTTTTCTATTTTTTATTATTAGTCATTAATGCTGATTTATGTGTTGACAAAGTTGCTGAGATAAAATCAACATGAAACTAAGAAAATCAATTACTTCATGGTTATATTTCAGAAAGATGTATTGCATGAGAATAGTTTCAAAAGAAACATATATTGAATCATAGTATCTTCTCTACTCCTAAACCATCATTAAAACTAAAAGATAAAAATGCAATGAAAATGAAAATCTAGTGCTCTAGGGATAAGAAACCCTACATGTCAAGGATAATTGTTCTTTTGACACTTGAAGAATTTTGGAAAATATCATCAACATTTTCCATATTTATCTTTCTTTAAACATAAAATGGAGCATCTCTATGTAACCTGGTGGTATGGAGTATGCCTCAAAGGACTGTGTATTTAACCAGTGTGGATTGGTCACTGTACAAATGGTATTGCTAGAGTGGTCCAATGAACAGTAAAATAATTAAGATTATATTCACTTCTGGCTCTGAGGCTGACTGAAGCTTACTGCAAAGAGTAATTTAACCTGCTGCATGGTATGTCCATTGATAAAGACTAGTTTTCATGGCATCAGAATAAATCAGAACGTAGAGTACAGAAAGGGCATTTTACATCTGAGTGAAGTGATCTGCAGATATATTTTAAAGAAGCAAATAACTCACATTTCCTCCTTTGGTATAAAATTAAATACGAAATTATCCATCCCAGGAATATCAACACCTACTTTTCACAGGTTCTCTTTAACTACATTTTCAAACCGTGGGTATACTGATGTATTATAATACCTAAAACTGCACTCATTTAGCCCAGGCCCACAGACTGGTTGTGGTTCATGGTCTGATAGGAGGAGTTGAGACAAGAGGTGAGCGTGGGAAGGTGAATGACACTTGCTCTTGTGTTTACAGCTGCTCCTCGTCACTCGCATTACTGGCTGAGCTCTGCCCCCTGTTCAGTCATTGGCAGAATTCTGTTCTCAGAGGAGTGTGATCACTGCTGTGAGCCGTGCACGCGAGAGACCCAGGCTTCACACTCCTCAAGCAAAAGTAGTCCCCGATAGTCTGAGGAGATGATGCCAGTAGTGAGGGTTGCTGTAAACAGTGAGTTAACATTGACAGAGAAGTTCGACTGCTCAGGGACCATAATAAATTCGTTTCTTATATATTCTTGTCAGAACCCTATCACTGAATGGTAGGAGAGAATTAGGCTTCCTCGATAGCAATGAGCTAGCTGAGGACGTTAACTGTATAGCTGCCTACGGTGGCCGGCATGAAGTCAGAATTCCACATTTCTCTTAGCCTTTTTGTCCCTTGCACAATATTTTGTGCATAATTTACATTTTTGTCTTTTTCCTGTATTGTGCATTTTTTCTCAATGAAAGTTCTGGTAAACACATAAATCAATGCTACACAAAATGAGTAATACACAAATATCCCTGGAGAGCTTCTTTGAAAAGGTAAAAGAAACTAATAATGAGAAAGCAGCAGATTCTAAGTCTGGTAATAAAAAGAAAGCTACATCTAAATGAAAACAAAAAGTGTCCTATTTGAATTGTTTATTGCAACAGCTGCCTCAAACTGCCCAAGCCCACCTTGTACAATATGTGGCAATCAGTCATAGAAAGAATGCGGGAAACATTCAAAATTGTTTTACCATACAGAAATCAAACACCTTGAATTAAAAGACAAGCCTTTGGATGTTTTCAAAAGAGAAAAGTGAACTCAGAGGACAAAAGCAATTATTAAGGACCACAACGTCATCAAACTTATTTGTACTGAAAGCATTATTCTTAGCAGCTAGTGCCACTGTTAAATAAATAAGGCATTTACTGTTGGTGAAGAGTCGATCCTGCCTGCTGCTAACACTTACCCTGAACTTTTAAAAGAAGTTTCAGCCCAGAGGTGGCACTTATTTCTTTTCCAGCTAGCCCTGTAAATAAACGACTCGATCAGTTATTGAGCACACTTGTTAGAGACAATTAATGAAGCACCATATAACACAGAGCAGGTTCTCACATCTACCCATGTTGACAACAAGGTGATGATTTTTATGAAAACATATTTTTTCAGGAAAATGTGCATGAGGATATGTTTGTGTGCACTTTAGCTGCCAAATAATACTACAAATCTGGAGTTGTTCAACTTTTCAAATAATGACACATTAGGAAAACCAACTAGGTCATCTTGAGTCAGTACGTGCATGAATGGAGTGGCTACCCTGACTCGGTGGCTTTCGGATTTTCCTACTTTCATCGAAGCAGTCTCTTCTCACTACTAGTCTGTGCATGGCATCATTTATACAGAAATGCTGGCTAGACTGAAAATGTGACAAGAACTTAACCTTTTGCAGAAAGTAAATAAAATTATCAACCACTTTCAAGTGCATGCCCTTAGCTTTCATTCATTCACGCAGCTGTGGAAATGGACACGTCACACACCTTCACTCATGCACAGACCTCAGGTCGTTTTCTAATGATAGATTTTAGCCGGCATTTTTCAGTTGTGAGAGCCACTCCTGAGATTTTATTTAGAAAAATTATCATTGCTTGCCACACCTTGCCGGGACACAGAACATGTAGCAACATGTGCCTATTTGTGGGACACATTCAAACTGCTCATTAAACTCTCTGTTATTCAGGGGACATAAATAACTTTGTTTAAATTGATAGACTGATAAAGAGGCTATGTTCATGGCCAAACTAGAACAAGGAAAGTAAAAGTGAACACTGGGTTACTGACGTGTTTCAAACATTAGCAGAGATTTTGAAAAATATTGAGCTTTTTCCTTATCTGGTGCATGATCAACTATCTCAGCTTTCAGAAGAATTTAAGCGTTACTTTGCAACAGCAAGAGACCTCTAAATTCGGAAGGAATAGACCCACAACCCGTTCGAGATAAAGTCAAGTAACTTGACTTTGTGCATGATAGCAGTGGATATATTGCTTAAGATCACAAATGACAGTAGCTATATTCGAGACGATTTAAAATCTCCCCATCTTCTGGATTGAAGTAAAACCAAAATATCCTGAAATTGCCACAGAAGCAGTGAAGGCTCCGCTCCCATTTCCAGCAACTAGCTTCGTGAGGCACTGCTTTCTACTGCATCAACAACCAAAATGAGATCACAGAGAAGGATGGACTTGTGCAGCATATCACCCACCGACGGCACTGTCTTCTGTGGGAAAACTCACCCAAGGGGGCCCTAATTCTTTATCAGGATGAATTCTATATTTATTTTATCATACATTATAAGTAATAGACAGAAAGTGCACAATAAATGGAATGCTCTAGAATCATTCAGAAGTCATCCCCCCTCCACTCTGGTCATGTGAAACATTGTCTTCTATGAAACCAGTCCACGGTGACAAAAAAGATGGAGAATACTGATTTATCACACATAATTTTCTAGCCATTTTGCTCAATATAGGCTATGGACAGATACATAATCTAGCAATATATTTTTTAATTTAAAAAGTTCAGTGATGGTAATAAATCTGTAAAATAACAATTACAAGACAACTTGATAATATGAAAAACAATGCTAGCAGAAAGCATTACAGAACTACTATGAAGGAACCTTGAAAAAAGCATTCTAGGGAGGAACATATATTTGTAATCAGGAAGCAACAACCGAAACCTTGGGACCATAGCTCATATATTGTTTGTTTCCAGCATGCTCAGGATAAGCTCTGAATCCACTTGCATCATCTAAGCTTATCTACACAATAGTTATAGCACTAACTTTTCCACTTCATCACCATGATTATCTGTCTGATCAAGGACAGTTTTCCCCATAAACAGTCACAAATTATGCAAACCCTTCTATTTGGATTGAGCTAATTAAAGTAAGTGGGTTGTATATTCACTGACATTTTCAATATATTTGTTAATTATTCCATTAATAATGAAAATGAAATATTAACATGAGTATTGTCTTTCTATTTCTACAGAGGAGTATGGTAACTACTGCAGAACTTGAGGAGAGACGTAGCTAAAGCTTTTAATGCTGTCAAAGTAGTTACTTTTAGACCTGCCCTTTTATTTATACACCTCAAAATTTTAACGAGAAAATAGAAATAAAATATGACATATTTTAATGACCTCAAAGAATGCTCCAAATTATTCTTAAGTCTTGTTTGAACACGATTCAAAGAGCTCTGTTAGACTTTGAGAGTATTATTTTAAATGTCATTCATTAAAATGCGCTGTTTGGGGAGATAGACTGGGTTGACATGCTCCTGAAACTACACTTAGAGATGAAGTGAGTCTTCAAGGCCTAGTGATTTAATCAATTTCCTGTCAGAACAAACTTTCGACTCTTAATCTTTAGAAGTATATTATTAAGATATTAAAATAAATGCAAATTTAAAGTACAAAACTGAGAAGGAATTAGTATATGAAATTCAATCACCAGGTTCCAAACTCAAATATTTCTATATTTATTTGTATATAAAGTGATTCTAACTTACTTTTACTTGTTTATATTACCTCAAGAGAAACTGGTAAATTTTTTACATTATGAATTCAATATATATATTTTTAATGTT
This sequence comes from Dinomys branickii, assembly GCA_004027595.1. NCBI lineage: Eukaryota > Metazoa > Chordata > Mammalia > Rodentia > Dinomyidae > Dinomys > Dinomys branickii. Next base: position 18,832 of record PVLD010014735.1, on the reverse strand, counting down.
AATAGTTTATTAAGAAACAGATTGAAAGTACTGGTTGAAAAATCAAGACAATTTTCCTGGAAAAGACAAATTATAGTATGTGTCTGATTTTAAGACATATGTCTATGTAATATATATTTCAGTTTTTGGAGAGGAGCTAATATGGGAACAGAGTTGATTTATAGATAAAGAAGAGTGCTTTCAGGCAAACTAGTTCTGCCTGTGAGGAAACATGAAAACTCCAGAGCCCCAAAACATGTTTGTGGAGAAAGGATTTGAAGTTTAATGTAAACTCCAATGTATAGGCCAGCCCGGACTCTCAGCATAGATTTTCAAGTGGAATTAGAAGTGTCTGGCCTTCCATTAAAGTCCTTAAGGTCCAAAAAAGTTTACCTTATTTACATATTACCTTACTTTCATTTAATTAAAGCAATGTGATTCAAAATGCTCACTTTTTTTGCTTGGCCAAGAAAAGTGTAGACACTTTGTTCTTTACTTCTTTGCCTAGAGGTGACCTACCTATGAGTCACCATACTGGAAACTGTGAGATATTATTGAAATAGTGTTTGACTGTATTTCTACTGAAATAACGGCTTTTCTTACTATCATAAGAATTTGTGTAGAATAGACTCTGAATTGCTACCCCTTTTCATTGTGAAATGGTAGTAAAAGAGTTTACATAGTGGCTTCAGCATACAATCATCCTTAAAACCTTTCTTCACTTATTTTCTGTCATATGTACATATCCATCTGCCATGTATTCATAATAGAAAGCCGTTAATAAACATGGACAGAATTCTCAGTATAATACAACAAATTAAACTTTTGAGTAAATCCTGTTTCCTCCAAAATGCATGCAGTGTGCTGATATACACATGGGAAAATACCCAACGTCAGGAATGGTTATTTGTGCTTGAGAAAATGAAGGGACTTCAATGTGAAAATGATCTTTGAATAGAGTAAGGAAGCCAAAAGGAAAATTTTATAAAAACAGATGTTTTCCATTAAACTTAACTACAGAACACCCTCCAATTCTCTCTTAGAACTTACAACTAAACTTACTGCACATCATGGTCTACCTCAGTGAACACAGATGGGGGAGACCCCGCGCCACTTGTACCCAGCATTGTGGCCCAGACCAGGTCTTCGGGGTTCTCACGTAGCCTGGAGGGAGCCCCACCCCCTCAGGCTATTGAGCTCCCTGTCAAGGTCCCCGGGGTCCCTTTATAGCCCACAAGTGTCTCCCCTGTAGGCTGCCCGTGACTCCCTGGAGGCCACCTCCACCCACCGAGAGAACTCGGTCTGCACCCCAGTTCCAGATCCTTGCCTCCTCCCGTTCTCTATTGTTTTCATTCCCCACGCCTTGCAGCTGGGCATCGCGTGCACCTACACTACTGGGCACAAGTGGTGTGTGGTCTCCCCCACCCATGCTCACCGCAGTAGAGTGAGGTGTGTACTAAGTTTAGTCATTAGTTGGAAGATTTCCTTGAGTCTGCTGTGTAGAGTGCGCTGTTGTTTCTAGGTCTCCAGGACTACTGCTTTTCATGTAATTTGTCACTCCTGATTCCCAGTGCCTTCCCTCCCCTCCTCCCGCAGCCAGGCATTGGGCGCACCCACAATGCTGGGTACAAGTGTCGCGGGGTCTCCCCCATCTGCGTTCACTGAGGTAGACCATGATGTGCAGTAAGTTTAACTGTAAGTTCTAAGAGAGAATTGGAGGGTTTTCTCAGGTTTTCTGTGTTTAGTATGTTGTCTCCCAGACTCCAGGGCTGCCACTTTTCATGTAGTTTGTCGCTATGGGTTCATACAGGGATCACATATGCAAATTGTATGAAACCCCTTCTAGTGTTTATACTGTCAGTTTAGGGTGAGTCCTGAAGCCCATGGACTCATCCCATTGCTGATGGTAACAGGCGGTGAGTGTGTGGGTCACCTAGACTCAAGGTCCTCACAGAGGGAGCCTGGGGTGGGAGCCGAAGCCCGGCAACTCAACCTGTGCCTCCCAGTTGGTGCTGAAGTGAGAAGGGCACAGGGCCACATGATCCATATCCGAGTACAACTCTCTGTTACTGTTATGCACCAGTTCCCATTTGTTCCAGGTTGGATCCCTGGGAATTGCAGTGGCCCTGAGGTTCCTGCCACTGCTCTATGCTGCTCTCTGCTGGTAGTTACTCATACAGTGGAGAGATATGGGACCACAGCCTTGGAGTAGACGTAGAGCTGGGTGTGTTGAGCTGTGTGCTGGCTGCTTTGACTCTGCCTTGCCTTATGTTGCTGCATTCCACGGTCTGGGTAGGTTCCCTCCCTGCTGTGCATCTGGTCACCATCTTCCTGATCGTTTTTCTTGGCAAGGTTTTAAAATGTTCTTTGTGAGGGTTTGAATTCTTATTTTGAATCCTTTGATGCTGGGCATAAGCAGTGTGAGGTCTCCCCAACTCGTGCTCACTGTGGTATTTGAAGGTATGTATTAAGTTTATTAGTTTTGGGAGACAACTGGAGAAGTTTCTCGGGTCCTACAATATGTTATCATCTCTTGATCTCCAGAACTGCTGTTGTTGCTGTTGTTGTTTTGTATATCTTGTCTCTGGTTGAGCTCACTGACTCGTGGCTTTTGTTCCTTTTCTAGGTCATGCTTCTAGGCTTTTAGAGGGCTGGTCTCGTGGGGAGTGGCCGAGGGAGATGGATCCCGGGGCTGGGGCGGGGCCTCAGGGCCTCGGGGCCTGAGGCTTCTCTGCGAGCCCCACACAACATGACCACAGGGTCCCACAAAGCCTGTCCCTGGAGCGTCCCCATGTGGATTGTGGCAACCTTGCCCGTGCTTCACTTAGGGTCCACGCTTGGCAGTGCCTTTTCCCACACCCCACAGAGGGACTATGCCCAACCACACTCCTCAGCCGGACCACGGCCAGTGATGGCTGCACATACCCTGATGGTGGTTTTATAAATATAAACTGTAGTGCACACCCTAATAGAGGCTTTGTAAACTGCAGCTGCTCTGAGTCCCTCAAGGGGTTGCTTTGGATGTTGTGTCTGGGTCGCACCAGGTGGCTCCACACATACCCAGCCCCAGCATTGGGTCACTGCTTTTCTTGTAGTTTGTTGCCATGGGTTCATACAGGGATCACATATACAAGCAGTATGAAGTCCCTTTTGGTGTCATATTGGCAATTTAGGGTGAGTCCTTAAGCCCATGAACTCATCCTGCTGCTGACAGGAACAGGTGGTGATTGTGCGGGTCATCGAGACTCAAGGTGCTCACAGAGGGAGTTCAGGGTGGGAGCTGAAGCTCAGTAACACAGTTCATACCTCCCACTTAGTGGTGGAGTGAGAAGGGCATGGGGCTGTGTAACCCATTTCCATCCGCAGCTCTTTTTTACTGTTATGTTCCAGTGCCCATTTGTTCTTTGGCTGGATCCCTGGGAATTGCTGTGTCCCTGGCATTGCTGCCACTGCTGTCTGCTGCTCTCTGCTGGTAGTTGCTCATCCAGTAGAGAAATATGGGGCTACAGTTTTGTGGCAGAAGAAGAGCTGAGTGTGTTGAACTGTGTACTGGTTGCTTTGACTCTGTCTTGTCTTATGTTGCTGCATTCCATTGTCAGGGTGGTGTCCCTCTGGTAGGGATGCTCCGTGCTGTCCATCTGGTCACCATCTCCCCAGACGTTTTTCTTGGTGAGGTTTTAAAATATTCTCTGTGAGGATTTGCAATGTTATTTCTAATCCTTTGATGTTAAGCATAAGTAATGTGAGATCTCACCCACTTGTGCTCAGTGTGGTATTTGGAGGTATATACTAAGTTTATTTATTAGTTTTGGGAGACAACTGGAAAAGTTGCTCAGGACTTAGAATATTTTGTCATCTCTTGATCTCCAGAACTGCTGCTTTTTTGTATACCTTGTCTCTGGCTGCTCTTGCTGATTCGTGGCTTTTATTCTCTTTCTAGGTCCTGTGTCGAGGCTCCTGGACTGCTGGCCTTGGGAGCATAACTGAGGGAGAGGGATCTCAGCGTGGGGTCAGGGCCGTGGGATTTTCCAGGGTCCACAGCATTTCCCCTGCCCTCCAGGATTCTCCATGTGTTTTGTGGCATCTTTGCCCACTGTGCAGTGGGTCTGGGCAGTGGCACAGCACCTTTTATCACACCCCACAGAGGGACTGTGTCCAGGCACACTCCCTAGCAGGACCACGGCCAGTAACGGCTCCACATGCATGGATGGTGGCTTTGTGAACTGTGTCAACTACGAGTCCGTCCAGTTGTGGCTTTGGATGACGTAACTGGGCTGCGCCAGGGGACTCCTCGAATCTACATACATTATTGGTGCTGCCGCTGAGCGGCAGCTTTGTGTGTCACAGCTGTGTGGCTCTGCCGGGTCACCGCAGAGCTGACAGTGGCAGCTCTACCCTTTCCCAGGAGTGTGGGTTCCACGCCCCACCCTACAGCTCATACTGCCTGAGATGATTTTTGTGTTGCTGAACTACATTTCCCAGTTCACATTCATGAGCATGGAGTGGTCTGGAGTCTAAAGTGGGGGGTGCCGTAGAGCCTCTGTGCACCTGGACGCATGTCACTGTTCCCTGTCCAGTCTCTGCCTCTGTTCTGGTTATAGTAAGTCCCGAGGATCTGATTGTATCATTGTAGCTGCCCGAGTCAGTTCTCTGGGATTGATGCTGTTTGCTATTGATATAATTTCATTTTGGATGGCAAACCTTCCAGAGGGTTTTTCTCTGCTACCATCCTGGTTGCCATCTTTCCAGAAGTCCTCTATAATCGAAAACTTATGAGGTAGAAAATCACCCAAAAGATAAATATTTTGGTAAAACTTCCTGTATCTTTTATGTCATATGCAAAAATAGAAGCACTTCAAGTAAAAAAATGAACCTAAAAGGAAAACGATTGAAATACAATGTGATTAAAAAGAAATTCACTTGCATGAAACAAAGGTCTGCTGAATTCTTAATGACAACTTTTTTAAAAAGGTATAAAACTTACAATTTTGTAGTGATAAATAACTCAGCCATAAAGACCCTTTGCCCCTTTGCCTGTGCAGTGGCATATGCCTAAAATCCTAGAGCTCTGGAGGCAAGACGATCAAAGTGAATTCAAGACCAGCCTGGTCTACATGGTGAGACCCTGTGTCAAAAAAAAAAAAAAAAGAAAGAAAAAGAGGTGCACATTTCTGAAGTTTGATGTTTCTCAGTGTATCTGCCTCATAGATGCTTGCTTAAGTTAGCTAAGCCGCAGCAAATGATAGGCCTATCTCCTGAGAAGAAGATTTGGCTGGTTGACAGAATCCCTGAATTACTAAGCAGTTGAATACTGTAGCTGCAGCTACTCCTTTCCTCAGGCAGCAGATAACCAGAGACGTATGCACGTACTTAATTCCTAGGGAGGAACATAGCTGCCATGCTTCTGTAATCTACTCCCTAGTGAACTCCCCTGGAACATGCTCTGAATATTCTTTTGCTCTACTTTGTTTCTAAAGCTGTGAACCTAAAACTAAACGGAACATTTAAAACCAGTCAGCAATGGGACTTTGCCCTCCCATCAGCCTGATGTGCATTTCAATTTCTAAATACTCAGGCACAATTACAGACGATGATTGGAAGACAAGGGCCTCTTAAGGGGGTTGAAATATTCGAGTATATGTTTTTACTAGTTATGAAAAGAATTCATTTAAGAAAAGAGTTTTAAAAGAGATATGTATGAGAGCTAATGCAAAGGAAGGAAAGATGGAGGAAATTATTAGTGATGATATTAGAAAGAGAGATACACTGTACATTTAAAATAAATCAATTTTTGCTTCTTTAACTAGACTAAAACTAAATTTATGAGAACTAAGGAGGTATAAGTTCCTTGAATTTGTTGAGACTTTTTTCTTTAAGATTGGGTCAATTTAAACCAGGATTAACAAAAATAGTTTAGGCAAAATTTACTTCTATCTAGGGGTCAGAGAGTAAAACTAATAGCTGATGTTAATGAGGAAACTATTTTTACATTGTTTTTGTTCTAAGAAAATAACCTAATTCACTTGGGCTTCTATAATAAACTGCCATAAATTAGTTGTTAGGGAAAAAGAAGAAGAAGAAAAAGAAAGAGGCACAAGCTCAACAGGACAGTTTTGTTTCAGTACAAGGAGCACAGTGGTACTACAGACAAGACCATTAATTCTTCTATAGGCTACAGGGTCTTCTGTAGGGCTATGAGGGGGGCAGGGAGTTCAGTGAGTGGTGACTATAGCTGTATGACAAGGATGTTGGCCCATGGTCAAGGCTTGGGAACGTGCAGGGAGTAGGTTGTTATTGGTAGCCATGATAAGTGTTGATATCAGTAGCACAGGTAGATAAAGATATGAGTCCCTGGGTTCATAATGTTATGAGTCATCAGATACAAATGTCCTGGGAGGGGGCTTAAAAAGGTTCTCTGGTCAGGATGGCAGTGATCACATTCCTTCACTAGCTTCTTACAAGCAATAGGCTTAGAGATCAAAAAGTGTAAGTTGAAGTCACTGATATTTTATTGTCTGGTGAAGTTCTGCTCCCTAGTTCATAGGTGGCACATTCTTCCTATGATGGAACTAGTCATTGAGCTGTTTAAAGCCTCTTTTACTTACTTTATTTTTCTTGCTTTAGCATTTTACTCTGAGCTGATGATTGAACCCAAGGCCTTCTGCATGTTGGCAAGTGTTCAAAGAGAGGTTTAATTTAGTTCATGCTTTTCAAGGAATTTTCAGTCTATGGTCAGAAAGCTGCAAGGCAGGAACTTCATGTATAACAGCTTGGTGGGGCTGTGATTCATAGTTCAAGGTGCCCAGAAAGAAGTTCAGGGGAGCAGTGGAGGAGAAGAAGGTGCAAGGGACCAGTCACCGGTCCCCAGTGTACACCTCCCAGACCCACCCAGACACACCCAGAAGTGTGCTCCTTTAGTTTTCTGGGCAGATCACAAAACCAATAAAGTTGACCCTCCTCTTTAACCACAACATATATATTTAATGGAAAATATGAACTAAAGACAAATGTGTGAAAAATAAAACTCAGAAGGTAAATGGAAACTGTGAAGGTAACAAAATTTTATAGGGTAAAGTATTTGAAAGAATAAATGTACTTGTACTTAAAGAGCAGATTAGATGTGGCGGAGAATAGAGGTGATGAACTAAAGAATAAATATTACAAACAATATGACCTAGAAAAAAATATTAAAAGTTAAAGGTTCTAACTCACACGTGGCAAACTACGGAGCTATCAACATACTTGTAATTAGAATGCCAAGAATTGAAATGACAATGTATAGACAGGAGAAAGTACTTTCATAATAAATGCAGAGTAGAAAACATTTCAAAATTGGCTAAAAACGCTTAAGCTTATATCTCCAGCAAATTCACTATGTTCAAACAAAGATACAGTGAGACACATATGAAACTTATCTAGGGCAATCACAATCAAGTAGATAAAATCTAGAGAGACAAAACCTTGAAAACATTCCAAGTAAAAAGGCACATTATATGCAAGAAGTTTATATTTTACAACAGTTTACTCTTCAAGAACAACAAAAGTAAGATAAAACTGAAATTGCACTTTTACACTGAGAGAAAAATATTTACAATGCCATATGTCTATACGTGGGCAAGATTATATCTTAAAAATGAAGAAAATGTAGCTGGGTGTGGTGGCCCACATCTGTAAATTTTAAAGAGAGGCTCAGGCAAAAGGATCAAAGTTTGACCCCATTTCAGACAACTTAGTGCATCAGTGAGAACCTGTCTCAAAATCAGAAAGGTGGGGCATGTAGCTTCCTTTGAAGCACTGAATTACATCTCCAGTACCATAAAAATAAGCAAACAAAAAATAATCTACCTTGTTTCTCTGTAATCACGGGTTGTTTCTTGAGTCCCCTAACACTGGAATTTTGCTAGTTTATTAAAAGGTTTCATCTCTGTAAAGTTTGCCTCACTTTGCAAACATATTTTGCTATGGTTTAGATCTAGAAGTTTCCCCAAGAGGTTTACAAATTCACAAATTCCATAATGTATTTAGAAGACCAAAAGAAATATTAAAAATTTTTGCTTATCAAAATAGATTTAATAAAATTGCGGCATGCTAGAAAAGAATTTACCTGTAAATCACATGTTGGACAAATGTCTGGAACACGAGTATAAAAAGATGTTTTATGAGTCAACAAGGAAATCACAAAGTGTTCACATACATATATAAATATGGTTCAATGCCTTGAACAGGCATTTAAGTATACATAAATGAAAAGAAAATATAAAAAATATAACTTGTTACTAAAGTTAAAATTCAAATCAAAATGTTATGTTTCTATACACCCTTTAGAATTATAAGAAGTAAAAACATGTAAAATACTAAGCATTAGAAAATACATAAGGCAATCATAGCTCATGTTTTGATAGTGTAAATTCAAAATTGCCCACTTTCAAAAGCATTTTATGTGTTCCTTATAAACTGAAATAAACTTCTGTACTTTGACTTACTGATGCATGTGTATGCCTTTATATAAGAGAAACTAACCACATTACTCATAACTTACAGCAATGGAAACAATCAAAAATTTCTTCCATAAGAGCTTGAATGCACAAAACTTGATGTATTCCCAAGAAAATGCACCTGAGTGATTTTAAAACAAAACAAAACAAACATGAATAACATGTGATTTAATATCAGCACAGTTTTCAAATAACTTCCTGGGTTAAGAAGTCGTGTACTAGAGAGAACATTATTTGACTCTGTTTATATAAAGTTTAGAGCCCATAAAAGGTAAGCACTGCATAATAGATAAATAGATGATACATAGATGTCACTGTCTTAAATTGACATCATGCTGATGAACGATAGACAACTGGATAGACGATAGGCAGATAGCACCGCAGTAGACATCTCTGAAAGGGTTTTGCGTGATGCATTTGGGGATTACCTGACTTTATAACCTTGTAGGGTGAAGCAAAACAGGTGAACTGCTTATCAAAATCATAATTCTAATAATACTGATTGTTAATGAAGAAAGTGATAAATTATTGCAGCTTGTTGAATGGATAAAAGAGAGTAATCAAGAAGTGTAGATGAATAATACTTTTTGACTAATTATAAGTTTAATCTTGAATAAAATAGAAGTAATTGTCTTTCTTCAGAAACAAAATCATGTAGGGTTTATTGATATATAAGAACAATTCTGTCTTGATCAAAGCGAATTTAAAGGTTAAATTGAATATTTTGGTAGAAGTGTTCAGTAAACATCAATTACACAATATGAAACATTTAAACTCATATTTGCTCTTTATAGAGTATTATGCAAACATACACACATAGGGCTACACGTTTGCATGTCTAAAAAGCTCATATTAATGTGAAGAGTTTTAGTTAAAGTTGGTGATGTAATCAAAGTTAAACTTGAAGAGCACCATCCAACCCATGTTAATCTATCTATTTATTCCAAGTGTATAATATTACTAGGTGGTTTTGAACATTCAGGAATATAATATTACTCTATATAGTGAGAATATTAATTTTAACTAAAGTGACTTTTAAGTATGAGATTATTTAAATTGCAGATGAATTTTTAATTCATACTAAAGTTGCCCCAGGAATAATGTAGTTGAAAAATTACATATTTATGAATTCAGATTTGTGTCATGTTTTAGTCAAGAAATTTGATTTCAGTTATTTTAGAATCCACCACTAGCATCACACTGCTTGACCTATTTTTGTATATATAGTATCAGGGGAAATTTTTCAGAAAAATATTTAAACTTTGTATTTCCACATGTAGAAATCTCAGTTTTGCTTTATTTGATATAATCTGTTTTATTATGAACACACTGGAAATGCAGTTCTATGTTGACTGAGCTCTGCAATGAATTCATACTTTGTTTAAAATCCCTGGAGGCCAAAGATAAATATTCAATACATACATTTTATTTACCTCTGGGCAAAAGTAGTTTGCAAAACAAGGGTTTCCCTGTCATGTATAGATATAACTCAATAGCTTTTTTATTTCACCTGCCTCTAAGGAGTACTTCCTATAGGCCAAAAGAAGAAATAAAAACGCTAAATTGCACCCCAAAAAGTGACACAATATTAAAGGACAGCAGTTTAAATTGACAAATAAAAATAAAAATGAGTAACTACATGAAGAAATACAGATTGAAAAAAATTTTACCAGATTTCTGGAGTAAACATTTCTTTCTATGCTGAAACTCATTTATAAAATGCTTCATGGGACTGAACAGAATTTCTCCCATATGATCCAGACATTGGGTTCCTTGGTATATATTCAGAGGAGCTGAGAATTTAGGCCCATATAAAATCTCACACATGAAAGTTTAGAGCAGTTCATTATATTTGCCCAAACTTGGAAGGACAATATGTATTTGAGAAGTTAATGGGTAAATGTAATACGGTACTTCCAAACAGTGGAATATTATTCATCACTGAAAAGAAATGAGCTGTAAAGCCATGCAAAGACATAGCAAAACCTTACATTCATATTATTAGGTGTAAAATCCAGTTTCAAAATGCTAAATACTTATACTTAGGTAACATTCTAGTAACGTCAAAATTCTGGAGATAGTGTCTTCTAGTGTCTGAGGGGTTGGGACAAGAGAGTAGGTAAAGCACAGAGGACATTTGTGGCAGTGAACATATTCTGTATATACTATATTGGTGGATACACATTGCTGCATATTTTTTTAGACCTATAGAATATGTGTTCCCTAATTTAAATAATAGTTTCTAAATGAAATCATGGATTGATGCCAATTCATCTCTTGTAACAAAGGAATCTATCTGGGGAATGCTGATCACGGAAGAGGCTCTTCAAATGCGGTGGCAGAGTGGGTATGACCAATCTCCATACCTTCATGCTCAATTTTGCTTCAAATCCAAAACTGTTCTAAAAATGAAGCCTATTTAAAATAAACAAACTAGGAAGCAAAACACATTACCCTTGATGTGGTGGGGGCTCACCTCGGGTTTGAGGAATTAATTAGGTAACAAATGTGGACCCTTTATAATGGGATTGGTGCCCTTATATGAAACACAGGCAGCTGCATAAAGATCAAAGGAAAAGGGGGCTCTCAGCACGTCATTGACTGGGCCTTTCCAGGACACTGGTTCTACTGGCACCATCACTGTTCAGATATCTCACTGTCCAAATTTGTAAGAAATAAGTACACAGTGTGTAAGGCTCTTAGCCTATGGTAATGGTCATAGCAGCCCAAAATGATTCACACAATAGGATACAATGTTTTAAAATCCAATTGTTTTATAGAAAATTAAATTGGAAAAAACTAGAACATATATAAAGAGAAAAAGAAATATTAGAGAAAAAAATCATTGCCTGTGTTTTTTTAATCTGCTTTATAAAAACTTCTATATAGTTAACACAATGTTTGAATGTCCAAATATTTAAGAAGGTTTATGTCTTGGTTACTGTTCTGTCATTGCTGAGACAAAATACCCAATGCCTAAAATTAAGGGAGGAAAGCCTTATTTAGCTCACAGTTTGTGGAGGTTTCAGTCAATACTCAGCTGGCTCCAAGGCAGAGTGGCACATAGCAGATGGCAACAGTTCATGGCAGCAGAAAACAGTAAAAGCAGCAAGAGTAAAAGGGAAGAACAGCTGTCGGCAGCCTCTTTCCCTCCCTTGTAGTTTACGCAGGCCCCCTGCCTCAGGGCAGGTGTAGCACTCTCACCCATACTACCAGCATTTCACCATGAATCAGTCGGAAACTCCAGATGCCCACTCCATGACTGCGTGAGGCTTTGGAGGTGACATCTAGACACAAACCATAACATTCTACCCCTGGCCTCCCCAAAACTCACGTGCAACCCTTTATGCAAAAGACGTCTTAGTCCATCTCTAAGAGTTGCCAAAGTCCTAACAGTTTCACTTCCTAGATATAAGGCAAACTTTTAGTTGCAAATCCCTGTACAAATGAAAAGTTAAACACTTACATCACTGAATAGCACAAAATAAGCATTACCATTCTTCTTCTCCAATTCTGTCTCTTGGCAACCTCAGGTGGGCCTTCCACTTCCACCACTGTGCTTACTCAGTTCAGGTGGGAGTTATAAATTGACCACCAGTTGTCAATCCACTACAACTTATTTTTGTTTAATGCTTGTTTACTTTTAACATTCTGTGGAAAGACTCAGAATTTAACAATAGATGACTTTGTATTATTTACAAATAAAATTTGAATAGAAAATCAGAATTTTGTAAAAGCTGAGATTGTTTATAAAATCCAAAGTAGTAATTCAAGGACATGCTGCGGATACAGCTTAGTGGCATAAGCATCTGCCTGGCAAGCACAAGGTCCAACAAATCAGGAAAAAAATTTAGCTGACTGTCCTTTGGACAAAGATCTTCTATCTAAAACATATAAAGAATTAAAAAACATCAGCCCCTCCAAATTCAAAGACCCAATGCAAACATGGGCATCTGAGATGAATACACACTTCTCAGATAAAGAAATACAAATGGCAAATAAGTACATGAAAAAATGTTCAATATTATTAGTCATTTGAGAAATGCAAATTAAAACAACAATGAGATTTCACCTCAACCCAGTAAGAATGGCCAGCATTAAGAAATCAACCAATAACAAATGCTGGCGAAGCTGTGGAGAACTCTTCTCCACTGCTGGTAGGAATGCAGACTGCTGAAACCACTGTGGAAATCAGTTTGGAAATTCCTCAGCAAACTGAGCCTAGAGATCCTATTCAACCCAGCTATTCCTCTTCTGAGTATTTTCCCAGAAGATCTGAAAGCATCATATCACAGAGATGTATGTACACCCATGTTCATAGCGGCACAATTTGTAATTGCTAAATTGTGGACGCAACCTAAATGTCCATCCACTGAGGATTGGATAAAAAAATTGTGCTACTTTCATATAATAGAGTATTATATGAAGCTATAAAGAAAGATAAACTCAAGGCTTTTATAGGTAAATTGTCACAGCTGGAAACCATACTCATAAGTGAAATAAACATGACCTCCATGTGTAAGCAATGTATTGTCTCACGAGTGTGAGAACCTGAAAGAGTGAATGAAAATTAGGAGGTATGATAGACATTGTGAAATGAAAGGAACATGCTCGAAAGTAAGGGGCAACTGGGGTGTGGGAAAGGAGAAGGAAAAGAAAGGGAAATTGCATATGCATGTATATACAGAGTAGCTAACAATTGTACTACTCTCCTCTATTGCTTTACTGAAGAACAGTTAATGATTACTGGTTTTATCCTTACTGCAAGTCTCTATTTGTTCTCTTGAGAAACCATTTTGAAAATATCAATAGTAACACAACAAACATTGTTAATTTCCTACCACTTTGTCTGTAACTCTGTATTGTTTGCATTGTCATATGCTATTTTGTAAATGGATGACTGTTTGTTGATATGTTTTCTTCCTTTATTCATAAAATTTAATAAAAAATAATAATTTCTGGAAGAGGAATATAGCTCAGCAGCACAAGTGCCTACCTGGCAAGCACAAGGTCCTGAGTTTGATTCTCAGAAACAGCAAGAAAAAAATCCCAAAGTTTGAAAAGTTTATGATGTTACTAGAGGAATATAAAATTTTGAATGAAAACCACTCAGTCCAGTCACTACCAGTGCTATTAAATAGTAACTCCCAATCTTATTCAACAACTAAGAAAATAAACCATGTAGTCTAGAATAGTTTTGTCCTTCTGACAGAGCTCATGTGAACAGCCCATAAAACAAGACAATTGTGTCAAAAGTAAGTGTGGAGTTTGAAAATGTCCTATTATTTATTGCCTTGAAAGAAGAAGTTAAAATCGAAACTAGAAATCCTTGCACGACAAATAATACTATTCATTTTCTTTTTTCTCCTTTTTTATGATAGAAAAAGCACAGAAAGAAATTCTTTAGCAATCAAACCCTATATCAATACTATATCAATACAGAGTACATCTCCTATGCTACAAAGTGCATTTGAATAAAAAATTTCAGAATTATGTGCTATTTATTTTTGAATCTAATTTTAATATTTAATTAATATGATAGAAATCTTTTTTTCCAGAAATGTATGTTATAAACCCCCTAACATTTCATTTCACCAAAATAATCTGAAGGTGACAAAACTGGTGCAGCAATGAATTACTAAAATAATCAGATTGGACAAGGTTAAGAGAAGCAAGTCAATTCATATGAAGCAAGACATGTCCTGTACAAAAAACAATAGATAAGGTAGCAGGAAGATGGAGGAGAAGAACATCTGTAAAGCAGGTTGCGGATTGTCCTGCAAGAGTTTCAACATGATGCTGCAATTGTGAATCAGATCTTAGTAAGAATGATGATGTAAGCCACTAGTGAGTTTCAGACTAGTGTAATAACACGACTTTTTAGCCAAGAATAGAAATCAGCATTACTATTTCTTACAACAAACAGAAAGAAAAGGAAACAATAGGGAAAAAATCAAACCAGCCTATCTAAGTGATTCAGTATCTTGATGATCCCTAGAGTATGATTGTTTTGTACCTAAAGAAACAACAAATATCCGTATTCTTCTGACCCAAATATTGTACAGATTGCAGGGTTGATTCTCACAGAATCTGTCTGCCGTATCTGCAATATTTTGTTGATATGAAGAATGGTTCCCCACTAAAAGAGAATTTTTTTTAAACAGCATAAAGCTCATTCTAAATCTGAATAATTTCTATTAATTATTTCAGGTTTAAGCAAGACAATTTAAAGCCCATTATAATTGATTTTTAGTATTTACTTAATTCTTTGAATTAAATATTTGAGAAGTCATCTGTGAAATGCTTTTTTAAAGCAGCAATGTCAAGTGGAGAAATTTTAGTCTGTCTTTTTCCCCTAAAAAGCCATCATAACTTTTATTTTGCAGTTTAAAATTGTAAACTCAGGAAGAATCACTTTGGTGCCCCTACACTGTTGAGAATATCAAAGATGAGAGGGACCTGCATTATGAGATTTTATTACTGAAAGGGATCTGAAAATCAAGGAGAAATATTTGCTGGCCTAGTTCTCTATGCTGACATTCTTCAAGCCTTATAGCTTTCCCTGGTCACCAGGGTTGGTCAGTGTTACTCCTTTCCTTCCATTACCAGTTAATTACATTACAATTTATCTGTTGTTTCTCCATTCCTTTCATAAGAGAATATTACACTGACTTGGAAAATACAATTAGCTCTGCAATTACTTTTGAATTATTAACTAATGAATGAGTCAATAACTCTGGGTACAATGATAAGAAAATGTGCCGTGTGTGTGTGTGTGTGTGTGTGTGTGTGTGTGTGTTTAAGGAAATATGAAGGATGTAATACCAAGGAGAGAAAACTAATAAATACTAGAACTTAAAATATTTTGACTTATTTCTCTAATTCTTTATACTTTTCTGAAGCCTAAATCTTTTTCTAAAATTGTGCCAGACAAATAACTGTTATTTTCTCTTAAACTATAGTGGAACACCATAATAATACTTAATTAAGAGGTAATGGCCCCTGGTACAGTGACTGTACAAACAGGCTACTATACAAACATAGTTACTACTATAAAACTTCCCTATATCAACTCAGTCTCTAATTCTTTAGTGGTTTGTGATATGTGTTAATGAATCTTCACAGTTGTATAATGTGATTAGTGTTATATGTTTATCATGCTAATATATATCTGTAATTTAAGAAACTCAGAGAAACTTTAACCTCTGTAAACATTTAAATACAGGCTTTCTGATATATAACACGACTTCTATATGCAATGTTAAAGGTAGAATTAATTCATTGTTTACTAGAGAAACAGATATAACACAAGATACACAAATGTATAAGAAATTACAAGAAGGGCTTACAACAGTCAGCCCCAGGGTTGGATGAGGAAGCTGGCAGAGGGTATTTGCACACTAGAACATGCAGGGTCCAGTCCCAGTTCTGGAGCTCACTACAGTGTTATATGGAAATCCATATCGGAAGGCCTATGGGTCTGTGACAGAAGGTGAAAAGCCTATACAGAAAAGCTGAAAATTCTGCCCTGGAAAGCTGAAGAGTCTATGCTGGAAGGCTCAAGATTCTACAGCACAGGCTGGAGTCTCAGGCGGAAGCGTAACAGTCTGTGCCAGAAGCCATAGCTCCTCCAAAGAACCAGTGATCAGTCCTTCCTCATTTCCCTCTTACTGTCTGCAGGCCACACACTCTGGGGGTCCTGTATTCCCACACCATCTCCACGCCCTCCTCTTGCACAGGCTGAGGATATTCACAAAGTAAGGACCTAGCCCCCTGATAAATCACTTAAACCTCTAAACTTCTTAAATTGACACAAGGAACAACATCCTAGAGCAGGAAGGGCATGTCCTCTATACCCCAGGATGAGGTACTAAGTTACTCAGTTTAACTTCTAGACTTCTCAAATTGACACAATGTGTCAGCCATTAAAATTGTTCTTCTGTATTCACATTTGACATTTTTCATGCTTCTCATCAGTTTTGCCACAGCATTTCCTTAGATATCAGTGATTTTTGCAGTACTATGAGCCATTTGAAATTATCTCAACTTCCAACTATATTATCATTTAAAGGACAAATTAAAATAAATTATTTTGGGAAAATTATTTTGTTTTAGCTAATATTTATTTCCTTTTCTGCTTATATACATATAATATAAATATACGTATATGTATATATATAAACATGTATGTTTGAGTATATTTTTATATTTTCTAAGGAATTTGTTACTCTCCCCCTAATAATTATTGTGAATGATGACATAAAAATAAAAATCACACCTTACCATCATTCAGGTATCTTACTAGTACAATACCCTTTAACTGACATCTTTTGCACCTTCTGCAATACCTACCATGATGACCAGAAGCAATGCTCAACTTTGGTCTTTCAAGTCAGTTCCATGCTGTATGCTCTCTTTCTCAGAAATATGAGGCAACACTGTACTCATTCTTGTAGCTGAGTCTCATCAATGCCCATGTCTTTGCCCATGTCTTTGTTGAAATAGGCTTCAGTGTGAAAAGTCAGAATGTCATACGTTTCTCACATGGAGTATTCAATAATTATTGATTTTATTACATAGCATGCATCTATAATACATCCATATTAAAATTCATATTTAAAATGCAAAGAAAATTAAAATGTATTTAGGTATAAAGACAAGAAAAATGTCAATTTCCTGGACTGTTTATGTCACATATATCCCTCCCTTCCCACACCAGTAACCATTTTATACCATAGCACATATATATCTCCAAGTATACATATTATGTTCTTCTTAAGATATATGACTATCCTATGACATCATTTATCATGTATTTCTTTGTGATCACCTATAGATTTAGATGTTTTAAAATAATTTTTCCTAACTATAATTTTTTCACTTTTTAATTTAGAACTTAATACGATTATTTCTCTGACTTCACTTTGGTAACTTCTAGGTATCTATTTCTTAAGAAGAGCTCACATACTGAACTAGTCAATTCAACCATTGTTAATAAAAGTTCTGAAACCAAATCCTTTTGAAAAGCATTTATACCAGCAATTACTTCTTCTTTTCACTGTGAAGATAATGAAAAAATTGTTAAATTCATGCTTTATACATGTAGGCACTATAAAACAAATGAACAGTAGGATTCTAAAATGTTTCAGACAGGACTTACTATCACAAGATTTTAAAGAAATTAATCTCAAATAATCAGAGTTTTTCTAACCAGAATATACTCATTTTGAAATTTTTGTATGAAACATTTTCATTTCTTCTTGATTTCACAAAAGGATTAGAACTGTGCTAAAAGAAAAATGGACCAAAATAATCAACTCACAATACTCTTGGATAATGATTAGAACGTACACATTATTTTGAAATAAGAGTATTCAAGATGAGATGCAGGGAGAATTCAAAACTGGCAGCTACATTTACTCACTAATCTACATGAGATCTGCACTGGAAAGATTTGCATCTTTGCTGTGTATTTATCTAGTGACAAAGATAACAGTATTATAATGAAATTAGTTTGCATAGGTTACAGTGGTCATACAAAGAAAAGAAACTTTCTTAGAGAATAACAGAAAGACATTGTGTAAGACAAGCCTGTTTCCCACAAGTGCCCATGGTCATTGCGCATTTTGCCTCCTTTCTTTTTTTATTTGCAGTGGGATCTGCAAGTTCCATTTCTCTATTTTTTTTTTAACTCCTCTCCTCTGTTTCCCTTTTGTAAGGGTAAAGACTGAGGAACTTTGGTCCTACCTCTCCTAGAACTGGCCTGTGCAGCTTAACGCTGGGAGGTCCTCTGGGCAGCAACGGGGGCAGGAGCAGGCGGAGTTCTTCCTTTGGGGCCCCTGACCATTTCTTTTTTTTTTTTTTTCTTTTTTTTTTTTTTTTTAGCATAAGAATAGTACAATCAAAACTGAGTTACAGACAAGGTGACAGGGAATCAACAATGGTTGTTGCATTACATATTGATAACTTTGAAGTGTACATTCAGGAACATAGATATAGACATGCAAAATTGATAAAACAATTAATCATCAACTATTCTTTACAATAAAGTGACCTAAATCCACTACATTTTAACTACCAAAATAATGTTACCTTTTATGGCTTCCCTGGTTGTCATGCAGTTTGTGGTCTGTAGAATTCTAAGGTTGGGGTTATCATTTTTTTTTTAATTTTTATTTTAGAAACATAAAAGTACAAAAACATATTGACAAACAGACACCCATTATCATAGAAAATAGTACAATCACAACTAATCTATAGACAAGGTGATATGGTCTCAACAGTAGTTGTTGTTTTATCCATTGATATCTTCGAATTGTAGATGTATGGACCCATATACAGACATGCAAATTTAGTCA